>CM052656.1:116057352-116081485 GCA_028533165.1 Leontopithecus rosalia | reverse complement strand
CTGAAGTAATTCTCTTTCACACTGGACATAGGGACAAGGTATAGATATACAACTCCCAGCTCCTCTTTATAATGGAAGAGTACAGGTTTACACAGAAAGGATCTTTTTTCACAAAGCAAAAAGTAAACCCCAATATGCTATCTTTTCATTTCTGCTTCACATCTCGAACAAGGAAGCAAACATTTCATTCCAAGTCTTTGATGTGCCATTTTTAACAATTAAATTATAGTAAAGCCAGTCTTCACGTTCTTCACAATGCTTTCAAACCAGCCACCAAGCCTCAGAGTCAGTGGAATTAAATGGAATCAATAGGCCTAAAAGAATAAATATCTTCAAATGACCTTTGTGTATACCATTTACAGAGAATTATTCAGCTAGGAAAGCTCTTCCCTTAAAAATACTTACTGTTTAGAGGAGCTATGAAAAGTTATTCTGAAAATAAGTACACAAATGGAAAAGCATTGCAGCAGCCCACCGTCCAAACATTTTAAAAGGCACCACCATTTTCTCAAAATCTGTAATCATGTTGGAGGTAGCTTATAGAGATCCTTTGTAATCCTGAATATTTCTAAATAGCCTCCTTAGAAGCAGGGTCTGCATTCCTAGTGTGTTCCCCAAACAATCCTTACAAGATCTTATGTATACATGCTCTGGGTACTCAGAAAGAAACAGGGATGTCATCAGTTCATCAAATGAGCATCTGACTAATTTTCTCGTAAATAAGATGCATTTGCCAACATGTACAAGTATGGTCAACGTCGTTACTCCCCATGTTTCCTCTGCGACTTTGTCTTTCCAATGAAGAACTCCAGTGGTAAGTATAGTCTTTGCCTTCCAAAAGCAATATAGGTTTTTCAATTTTAACAAATTTCTGAAATTTATATTGTAATTTTGCATTATATATTAAGAAACTGAAACACTTTCTCACGCTTTTAGTCAGTGATATTGCTTCCGAAAAACCTGCCTAAGAATATAATCTGGGAATGGGGAAAGCTTTATGCACAAATATTCATTTCAGCATTATTTAAGTTTTTTTCTTTCAGCTGTGGGTTCGTGGTCAAACGTTTGAGAAAGGCCGGCTTATAACAGATCTGAAACAAATATAACTAAGCAGCGATAGAAGAATGGTAAGGTAATCTATGTATCAATTAAGGCAACCATAAAAAACTATGTTTACAATGAGTTTATAATCGCCTGTAATCCCAGCACTTTGGGAGGCCGAGGCAGGTGGATCATGAGGTCAAGAGATCGAGACCGTCCTGGTCAACATGGTGAAACCCCATCTCTACTAAAACTACAAAAATTAGCTGGGCATGGTAGCACATGCCTGTAATCCCAGCTACTCAGGAGGCTGAGGCAGGAGAATTGCCTGAACCCAGGAGGCAGAGGTTGCGGTGAGCCAAGATCGCGCCATTGCACTCCAGCCTGGGTAACAGGAGCGAAACTCCGTCTCAAAAAATAAATAAATTAAATTAAATTAAATGCTTTATGTACCTAACCAAGGGGTAGAAAATGACGTAGAAATGTATTGTGCAATGATTGTATACAATTATACAATTTAGATATTTTAAATCTACTAATAAAAAAAAGAACTATGGGGGGAAAACATCCAATGAAATTCTCCAAAAACATTCATGGTTTTTCTTCTATGTTTAGATATTTTCCAAATTGTATCCAATTTACATATATTGCATACATTGCCTTGATAAAGGAAAAAACACCACTTCGTTGCAGAGACGAGGCGGGGATAGAGAACAAGCCTGGGTTGGAACAGGGGAGGGGATGGCATAAAACTAAATTATGTGTAAGCCTCCACATAAGTGGAGGCCCAAGTTTGCTGATAAAGATGAGGACATTCAGTATTCCCTGCCAAGTATTATTCTCAAGTGGAATTACTACTTGTCCTTTGAGCTCCCTCTGAACTTTGTGCTGGGAACTAGTAGGGATGTGACAAATAAAAAGGGGTGGTTTCCCATTGCTTCAACTCTATTCCACACAATCCAGCCCTCAACATCTGCCTCTTGTGCAAACTGGAATTTGGAAGTGGTTCCATGACACTTCTTTATGGCTCATTGCTTAACTAGCTGGAAAACGTAGGAATATCGAAGCAATAATAACAAAGGCATTTGCATGTACAATTCCTGAAATTTCATAAGCCTTTTTTTATACCAAGCCTCAGAAGTGATCTTCTGAGACAGGCTTCACTGTTTGTATTTTGCAGTTAATGTAATAGGCTCGTAGACAGAAAGAAATTTGCCTTAAGTGATAAAGGGGCAGAAATATAACTTAGTTCTCCTAAATCCCACTTACATGGATCCTAATTGCTAACGATTATGTTCCTATTAAAGTCAGATTTCTTCCCCCTTGCAGATAACTAAAGTAAACTTCATTTCTGAGTAGGTGGCTCTCTTGGAGGGTTACCAAATATCACCTCCAAAGAAGGCAAATGCTGTTGCTCTTACTGACTCAACTGTCCCCAAACCACAGGTCACCACAACCTGGAGCCTGATCTCGAGCAAGTATACAGAGAGGAGCCAAACAATTCAAATGGGATTATCGTAAGGCCCTGGGAAAGAGCAGTGCTGCTCTGCTTGGGGAGAAAAGCTTTGCCAGGGGCTAAAGAAACCAGCCAGTGGCTAGAGAACAACTTGCCCTTGCATCTAGGGTAAACAAAAAAGGAAAGTATCACTTAGGTATTTTGTAAGCCACAGAAGCCAAATGGGGCTAACTAAATCAAACCAAAATTAATGGGCATGCTTTGAGCCTTCTACATAAGGAAAAAGGAATTGTGCCTCTAGAAAGAAAAGAACCAGGGAAGTGCTGAGTTCTCCATCAGGGCCTCATGGGCAGTTCCTTTTGGGTAGTGCTGATAGGATTTGGCTGTGTCCCCACCCAAGTCTCATCTTGAATTGTAGTTCCCATAATTCCCAAGTACTGTGGGGGAGCCTGGTGGGAGGTAATTTAATCACAGGGGCAGTTTCCCCCATACTGTTCTCACAGTAGTGAATAAGTCTCACAAGATCTGACAGTTTCATAAGGGGTTTCCCTTTTGGCTTGGCTGTCAATTTCTCTCTTTGCCTGCCGCCATGTAAGACATGCCTCTCACTTTCCATCATGATTGTGAGGCCACCCTAGCCATGTGGAACTATGGGTCCATTAAACCTCTTTGCTTTATAATTACCCAGTCTTGGGTATGTCTTCACTAGCACAGTGAGAACAGACTAACACACTGCCATCTGAATCACTCAGCTGCCACCATGCCCATTCTTGAGTCATTCCACTCAAGATTAAAATTCCAGAGGAGGAAAGTAAAGGCACTATCTTAGACCATGTGTTGACCCCCTTGGCCAGAAGAAAAGAGATATCCTGATCAATAGCCCTGCCACGATCTCAGGTGATAGATAGGATCATTCTCCAAAGGTAGGGTGAACACATGTTAGAGTGTTACCCTGGACAGTCCCAGTTTATAACTGCTTTTTTTAGGAGTAACTATAAATAGCAACACTTTTCACTCACAAAACTGTCCAAGTTTGGATAATAAATTGCATGATCAATTTACACAAAGGAAAGATGGGGCATTGTTACCAACGTAGCAATGCTGAGCAGATACAAATAGCTACCATTGCAATGAGGCTATTAAAGGGGTCAACACAGAGCATTTTGCTCCCAGTCTCTCAGGACCAAAAGATGAGAATCAGAGCTGAAAGCCCCTATCGGTCTCTAGGCTTTAACTCCAGTGAGAAAATAGCATTCCTATATTCAAGAGTTGAATTATTATGACTTTGACCCAATAGTTCCAGTCCCTTGTCTTCCCATGTCCTTGCAGCTAAACCACTAAATGTTAAGGTGTTCTCTTTCACTGCTGTTTCTTTAACTTAATTGGCCCTCCTGCTTTCCAAAATAGAATGCTAACATCCATTCACCCAGCTGGAGGGTCAGGGCGATACCAGATCCAATATTTCCCGAAGCCTGTGTAGGCTGGTTGCTGTATCCCTGACTGCTGATTAATAATAAAGGAGTCAACTAGCACCTCTGGATTCTGATTTCCTCTGAGAGGCTGTTCTACAAGCATGGGGTCAGCTTAAAGGAAGCGGGGTTTTGTTTAATATTTTCTCCTTTCATTAGTGCACTTAAATTACTTTCTTGTAAACTCTGCTTGTTACCTAAATGTACCAGCACTTTTGTTACCTAATTAACTTTTTATCAGAATTCCAACCAAAAATAACAAGAAATGTAATAATGATAAGGTATCGTGCCCCTTCAAAACAGATTTCCTTTCGCACTTTATCTCTTGCTACTATTCTGGCTTGTTTAATTAAAGTATCAGAAATTATTAGACTCAAATTATTTCTTGATCTAGTGCTCAAATTCTGAAAAACTGCTTCCTCTGCCTCAGTATTTAAACCTTTATCAGTGTGAGGCAGATGAGTTTCCACCTGTTTGCAACTGGATTCATGTAATTCAATATAATTTTGGAAGAAGATCCTAATTTTGCCGCTAAGTAATTAAGCAAACAAATCAGGTTTGGCTACACTGAGCTATCGTGAATGTTTAAATACTTGTGTCTCCTCCCCTGTGCTCTTCGACCATCAAAATGAACAACATTAATGTGCAAAAACACAACCGTATGAAGTTTTAGCATGGGGCTGTGACATTCAAAGCAACGTTCTTACTTATTTTTTCATTAGACAGATGGGGCTCAAAATATCACCAAGTTCAAACCACTAATGTAAGTCGTGTTCAAGAAGGGTAGTCATGTCTGTTACAGACTTTGCCATAACAGATGAGAAAGTACGCTTACATCCCAGCACTAAGGAGGAGAAAACCGTAGGACATATCGGTGATTTCTGTTCCTCGTACTCTGTGAAAAAAGTCCAGGTTGGACTGTGCTTGCTTCTGGTGGAGCTGTGTGAGAGGTTCGCATTCTTCGAAGTGGTCTGCAACATGATCCCCTTTTGCACTGTCAGGCTCGGCTATCACAACTGCCAGGCAGCGGTTTTAAACTTGTGTTTTATTGGAACGTCAATGCTTACCCCCGTGTTCGCCGGATGGCTCGCTGATGTCTATTTAAGAAGAAACAGACTGGTGTATATTTGCTTGTTTCTACATTTTCTAGGTGAGTGTTCTCTGTGGACTGGATTGTTTGGTGACTTAACCGAGTAGACTTTTGTTAGAATATTTAGTTGATGTTATTTCCACTCTGCTCTTACCATAAAATGTGATAAACAAGTAACCATGTGGTTTTAATGTATTTCATTCTCTGTACTATTTGAAGAATGCTCGTGTGTGTGTGTGTATACTTTAATGCCTATATCATTGCACTTGTATTTTACAATAATTACTCTTTTACCTATCTATCTTACTCCTTAGAATGCCCTCCTTTCCCCCTTTTTTACCTCAAGCCCAAATTCATGACAAATTCCCTCTGAAATGTGAAATTCATTTGCTTCACAACTAAGATGAGATGTGCTTAAAAAAAAAAAGCTTTCTGAAGTTCATGTGAAATAATTGAGAAGTGTTTTTATCCAAAGGTGGTCTTTTAATTAGTCATATAGTAATTAAGATTGCATATGATGGCATGACTTCCATATTATTAACTATGATTATATGCTTTAAAAATGAGTAAATTAGACACTACAGTGTGCTTCTTTACATATATGTTCATGTATATATGCAAACGTTTGGGACCAATTTCGAGAAATGCTGGGACAAGATCAACATAGTTTAATAGGGAAGAGAGAGCAAGTTGAAGAACAGACTAGAATTTTAGGATGAAAAGTTCAATTATTCTTCTTAAACAACAAGAAGTCTCTAAAGATACCATGAAAACGACACTTGAGAAGTGCTATTCTGCAGTACAGGATGGACACACAGTGAGGGATTAAACAGAGAGAGTTCAGAAAATCCCAGGATGAGGGTTTAAGCAATAAAGTACCGATTCAGGGAAGAACAAGTGAAAAGCTTTAAAACTTGGCAACTAAATAAAGGTACAATTGTGATGGGGGACAAAAATTAGCTCCTAGTTTCTAATCTGAGCAACTTGGGAATATAGCATGCTTTTCACCAACAATGAGAGGTACAGCTGAAATGAGTGTTGGTAGGGGAACGAATGAGAATGAGACGGATAGATATCAGGTACTCGACGTGTCACACAATCTCAGACAGGTGGTAAATTACCATTCAGAGAATCCATTGGAGTGTAAGTCAAACCTGTAAACTTCGCAGCTGAAGTTCCGTGAAATAAAAACTAAGTCACTGCATGGCAAATAATCAGTCAACATTCCACAAATATTTCGTACTGACTACTCTGTACAAGGCATTATTCCAGGTCTGGAAATGCAGTAGAGAAGAAAGTGGTCTGTTTTTGCTGAAGCTGACTTTCTGGTGCAAGGAGAGAGAAAATAAACGAGGAAATAGATATAAGGTGATGTGGCAATGAGTTAGGATGAAAAATAAAGCTGGGTAGGGGACAGGATGGAATGGACAGTGATGGGGCTGCTACTTGGTGCTGAGAGAAAGCTTTCTGATAAGAAAACATTTAAGCGAACCCCAGACTCATTTACTCTGCTTACCTTGGTAACAGCCCACACCAGTAACATTTGGTGACTTCTTGTTTAACATGGTAGTTTCTGTCAGTCTAAATTCTGAGGTCAGTCATCAGACAAGACAGAAATCCCAACTTCAGAATGGGGCAAACAAAAGACTTACGTCAACTCTACATCCATTCATTTTTTCACTAAACGTTATTTCCTTGCTGCCCTCCACTTACAACTGCCATCAAATTCCAACCAGTCACTAAATATCAGAGGTTATATTTTTTAAAAGTCTCTTCTGCCTGAATGGCTACAACCCTAGCTGAAAAAAATGCAGCTTTCCCCCTTTTGACCATGCCAGCTGCCTACTTACTCGGCCAGTGGTCAGTCTCCAGTTCACACTCCGTTCTACCAACAACGCCGACTTCCTGAACAAACGAATCTCTATATTGGCTCTAGTGTCTAAAACATAAAATCCAAATTTATTAATTTAGCATGCAAGAACCTCACCAACCAATTCCAAGTTCACCTCTCTAGACTTCTCGCTCAACATTCAACCCCAACCTTCCTGAACTTCTCCCGGCCTCCTTCCCTAGTTTTCTAATCTTACACATGCTCTTCTCTCTTCCTGAAATTGTCACCTTCCCTTAACTTCCCATCCCTTATCCATGACTGGAAAACTCCTGCTGTTCTTTCAAGAACCAAATAGTGTTTGCTGCTAGCTTCTCTGTGTTCAACCACACCCATATAAAAGCTATATGATCGCATCTGTCACTTTAGAACATAATTGTCCACCTGCATGGCTGACTTCTCTAACGGACTCGTTAGTTCCTGAAGAGAAGAGCTGGTGGACCCCCACGACCTAGCAGCAGGTATGACACATCACAGTGCTTCTACAGCGCTACCAAATGCACATGTACTGATGACACAATACACAACTGCACACATCACAGAGGAGACTTTTCATCACATGTCATAAATTTGTCTTTTTATTGCATCATTTTACAACAGATAGGAATAAAGTTTTGATTTGACACAATCAGCTTATTATGACATTTTCTCAAAAGATGGAATGAAGTGCTTTTCTAAGTTATACAAATACACCATTCAAACTAAAAGTGCCTTGTCCCTAAGTAAATGGTTGCGGCATGAAATGGTTTCCTGCCCGTCCTCTTTGGACATCACTTTATCTAGCCAGCCTGCACGTGACACTTACAGAAAAGAAGACGGAGCGGTAGAAAGAGAGCAGTTAGTTCCATATCTGGCTAACCTTGAAAGGAAACATTTCAAACTCAATAATTTAAAGGGAACACCTCATGGTAAATGAATCTGCTGCCAAGTAGCAACTAAGTACATGTATTCTTTACATTTTGAAAGCCTCTATAGGTGAGATGAAAGCATTAGACTTAATTTTTATCTAAAGGAATTTATAATCTAATTGAGAAAACAAACCACACGAAATAAAGGTATAAAAATTCACACCAAAAAATCTTAATGTCAAATTAATAAAATAAGCAAAATGAACTTGGAGGAGCCATTTTTCACTGATCAGATCATCAAAACAAAAAAAATGAATGATGGTAACTAGTATGAATGAAGGTCTTCTCATACAATGATGGTAGGAGATTAACTTGTTGCATTTTTTTTTTAAGGCAGAGTCTCACTCTGCCACCCAGGCTGCAGTGCAGTGGCATGATCTTGGCTCACTCTAATCTCCACCTCCCTGGTTTAAGCGATTCTCCTGCATCAACCTCCCAAGTAGCCGGGATTACAGGCACCTGCCACCACGCCCAGCTAATTTTTGTTGTATTTTTAGTAGAGGCAGGGTTTCACCATGTTGACTAGGATGGTCTCGATCTCTTGACCTCATGATCCGCCCGCCTCAGCCTCCCAAAGTGCTGGGATGACAGGCATGAGCCACCACACCCGGCCATTTGTTGCATTGTTAAAGAACATTTGCCAGTGGATTTAAGAAGCCACAAAAATAGGAATGCCTTTGACTGACAACTTAGTCTAATAAAGAGGAGCACAAAAATTATGTGTCAGGGTATTTTATGGTATTCATTTAAAATAACTGGAAAGGTTTTTAAAACACCTTATGACTAGAATATCACAACATCACTAGAAATCACGTTGGAAAAGTGTAAAGGTACTTTAAAAATTGTTGATATTATTTGGTTTCATTAAAAAATTAACAGTGTAACCTCAATTTAAGTAAAATGTATTTATAAAAGTCTATCTCTGAGTCATGACAATAAGGGCCTTTTGTACTATTCTGAGTACTTGTCTCTATTTTTCAAATTTCCTGAAGTAAGAACATATTACTTTTGTAATCTGATGGGGAGAAATGCTATTTCAAAAAAAAATATTTGACTACTTGATGATAGGCAGTCCAAGAAGAGAGAGAATTACAACTGGGTTACTTTGTAACATCCGGCAAATCACTTAACCTCACTGATCCTGTTTCTTTAAAAAAAAAAAAAGAAGAAGAAGAGGAAGAAGAAAGAAAAAGAAGAAGAAGGAGGAGGAGGAGGAGGAGGAGGAGGAGGAGGAGGAGGGGGAGGAGAAGAAGAAAATCTTCCAAAATCTGTCCACTCACATCACCAAGTTTGTCCAAGATGAAACAATGGGGCCGGGCGCGGTGGCTCCCGCCTGTAATCCCAGCACTTTGGGAGGCCAAGGCGGGTGGAACACAAGGTTAAGAGATCGAGACCATCCTGGTCAACATGGTGAAACCCCGTCTCTACTAAAAATACAAAAATTAGCTGGGCATGGTGGCGCGTGCCTGTAATCCCAGCTACTCGGGAGGCTGAGGCAGGAGAATTGCCTGAACCCAGGAGGCAGAGGTTGCGGTGAGCTGAGATCGCGCCATTGCACTCCAGCCTGGGCAACAAGAGGGAAACTCCGTCTCAAAAAAAAAAAAAAGATGAAACAATGTAGTACATGAACATGCTTTGCAACATACAATGAGCTTAGAAAAGCATGGAGTTGTACGGTAATTTTTATTCGACAAGGAGAGTCATCAAATGCGGCCCCTGCAAGGTGGAAGAGAGAGGACAGTCAACCTTTTTTTTTTTTTTTTTTTCTTTGGTTAGGTATCCTATCCATCCCAAGTGGTTGGTTACTACAAGGAAGAGGGCCCTTTAGGAGGGTAGGGTTGAGAACAGAAAGTCTGGCTTCAGTCAACCTTTTTTTGTTACTTATGTCCTTTCTCCTTCCAGCTCACACTCCACTGTCCCCAGTCTTCTCACCTCTGTGTGTGGCAAAGAAGGCTTCATCCAGCTTTGTGAGAAATAAGAGAAATAAGAAAGGCATTACAGTAAGGAGAAAGAGAAGTAAAAAAGGGGGGGAAAGAGACTGTTTTCTCCTCTAACTATAATAATGTTCTTCTGAAAAGGTTTTATGTAACAGGCTTCTGAGATTTCTGAGATCATGGTGTTTTCTGTCACTCAGTTGATTCAGAACAAATAACCTTTGTTAACAGTGGTTTTCTCTGGGGGTGAGAATACTAACAGCTTCATTTTTTATACAATGCATTTCTAATTTTGGCAAAATAAACATGATTTGCTTATGCACTCTAAGAGAAAACGTGGTTCGAGCTTGAGGAGGAAAAAAGCCCTAAAACTCTGGATTAGTTAAGACACATACTGAAGGAAATGTTTACAGTTAGAAAACATCAGGCTGTCCCCACAACTGTGATGATAACCATAATGAGACAATAACCACGTGATGCTAGTGTCAGAGGAGAAGCCCTGTTTATAATGTGATTTAGTGCTCCAGTCTTTCTATGCCATATTTATTCTTTTTTCTCTGCCTACAGGCACTGCTTTATTATCCGTGGTGGCTTTCCCCTTGGAAGATTTCTATCTGGGCACGTACCACGTGGTTAACGACATCCCCAAAACGCAGCAGCACAGTCTGTTTTACGTAGCACTGTTGACCATCTGCCTTGGCATGGGAGGCATAAGAGCCGTCGTCTGTCCACTGGATGCTTTTGGCCTTCAGGAGTATGGATCACAAAAAAGAATGTCTTTTTTTAATTGGTAAGTAGCACTGATTAGGAGAGAAAAGAGGCTGATGACCAGTCTCACTGTTTACTTTCCGATTCCATTTGGGTAGTCGCTGCTCAGTCTTGGTGATGAACTGTGTGCTGTGACAACGTGATGAATCTGTGATGATGATGCAGTCAGCAATCGCAGGAGATTCTAAGTGTCGTGGAGACTTAGAATGATGTCCTAAGTCATAAGGACATCATTCTAAGTCTCGTGGCACAGCTTACCAGCACCTTCCCAACACACGCAGATACATTTACCCTCCATGCAAGAAGAGTTGAAGTGCAGGCCGGGCGCGGTGGCTCACGCCTGTAATCCCAGCACTTTGGGAGGCCGAGGCGGGTGGATCACGAGGTCAAGAGATCGAGACCATCCTGGTCAACATGGTGAAACCCCGTCTCTACTAAAAATACAAAAAATTAGCTGGGCATGGTGGCGCTCTTCTGTAATCCCAGCTACTCGGGAGGCTGAGGCAGGAGAATTGCCTGAACCCAGGAGGCGGAGTTTGCGGTGAGCCGAGATCTCGCCATTGCACTCCAGCCTGTGTAACAAGAGCAAAACTCTGTCACAAAAAAAAGGGTTGAAGTGCTTTGCCCTGCAGAATAGAACGTGGCTTTGGAACCAAACATACCTGGGTGAAAATGTGGACTCTGCATAACACAAGCTGGCTGATCTTTAACTAGTCATTTATTCTCTAGTACAGTTTATTCATTTCTGAATGGGTATAATACATTTTCTCCAGTTTTATTAGAGGTAACACCATGTGTATTGCTGGCAAAGAACTTAGTGCATAGTAAGTGACCAAAACATGGTAGCTGTTAGTATGTCTGTATTGTAATAAACGAATTTGGCAGAGATTATAAATTTCTAGGCTAATGAAGAGAGAAGATGCAAAGATGAAACACGGATTTTACAATTTGTTAAAACGTCACCCAGCATCTCTGTTTCTCACCCAGTTTACTCACAATACCTAAAAGAATGTATATTCCATGAAATCAAACAGCCTTCCTGTGACTCTTGGTCTGTCCCAGTGAGTTCTTACGGAGTTCATCTGTTTTTGTGTTTGTTAAGGAAACAATTTATATTACTAAATACAAATTCAAGAAAAAAATTACTATTTGGATCTTAAGGGAGGGCAGTTAAGCATTTAATATAAAACTTCTTTGTTGCTGTTGTCTGTCAGTGGATGTCAAAAAGATGTGAGCTACATTGTCTATTTTTAGAGTAAGTAGTGTCTACATGTGTAGGTATATGTAGCTACCGCAAGTAGTTCCTCTTTTCTCTCTTTTTCTTTCTCTTGCTCCCCTTTTTTCTTTCTCTGATTATATTAATATTACAAAGCACTCCACCCTATTTTGGATTAAGTCCTAATGTCAGAGAACAATGCAGTTTTACTAAAGGTAGAAGGAACTCTTTACTTCCTTGCAGCAAATTCTGCCTCCTTGACCTGCCCAAAGGAGAAAGAAAAATCCTTCTTTTTTATTCTATTCGGAGGTTTTAATCCTTAATTAGCAACATCATTTTGATTAAATAAGACTCTGGAGGATTAAGACTGGAGAGCAATCAGTTGTTCTGAAAGATAGCTCTGGAGAATTTATTGTACTGTGGTCTTAGTCATTCAGAGTTGTGTTTAATCAAAGTGACATTTCTCAGTGTTGATTACAAAGGAGACATTATATGAATGAAATATTTCCTTTGGGAAACAGGGGGACTCCCACTGGGTTTGTGCTTTAGGGCTTCAGGAAGGGGGATGGGGAACAGGGTGAAAATGAATTTCTGCAGCTGTAAGGAACCGGGCCAAATTTAGATGAACACATTTGGATTTTTAAAAATTATTTTCTGAGTTCACTACATATCTTAGTGTTTTAAAAATTTAAGATTAAAGCATCTAGAAACATGTATAAAGAATCAGGCTGTTATTCTTTAATGTGATAAAAGAACGGGATGGTACGCCCCTTGAAGGCTGAATCTGGTTATTTTACCTTTTTTTATTTTTCCAGTTTGAATATGAAAATACAGGCCAACTTTTAATAACGTTTACTTACCTTACTGCAGTTTATAGGAATGACTGCTGATTCCATTCTTGTACATAGTACAGGGGTTGGTGGCAAGACAGACAGAGACCTTACTGGTCAACCAGACAGCTGGCAGAATCCTGACTCTGTCACTTAGGAGTTTTGTGGTCTTTGGCAAATTCCTTAATTTCTTCATCCACAAAGTGGAAATATCTTGGAGAGCTATTGTATCACTTATACATAAAAAATCCTAGCATATGATAGGTATTGAAATTATGACAGTTATTGTCATTTTTATTGCTAAATCATGTATAGGTCATCAGCTGAAACCATTGTCTAAATGCTGGGAAAGAGGGAACCCATTTAAGAGGAGATCATCTCTAAAAGCAGCAGTTAATTAATTTGTAATCTGTGTCTTCCAGTCAAAAATGCCTCTAGAAATTACAAGCCTGATAAATATAATGAATTTCAGTTGTGCTTTAAAAAACAACATACCACTTGAATCTGTAACCACTTGAAGGCTGCATTCAGTCCTGTTTGCAGCACAGATGTCAGATGTTCAGAGTTGTGGGACCTTTAATGAGATGTGTCATTGCTTCTATACCACCTAAAGCTTCCCAATGATCATGTGAAGTAGCATAGACTGGAAGTCTCAGGCACTGAAAGCACCACTTCCGAATAAGGCTGCCAAACGTAGGTGAGAAAACCACTCCCAGCCAACATTACCATCTGGTACTGGATCTTCCTCAACTAACACACCTCACTAAAAAAATAAAGCTAAACTCCCTGAAATCAAGAGACATCGTAATCTGCCAACATCCTTGTGTCATCCAGATCAGAACCTGGCTCATTCCACATATCCCGAAAGCTAAGATGGATAATTAAGAAGTGCCATACTGGAGATCACCAAGGTAAATACACCTGTGCAGATTCTTTTCTGGAAGCAAAAAGAAGGAGGATAATGAAGTCTGTTCCTGGCCACAATTTTTAATTCTACCACAATTAACCTCAAATCTCGTTTCTGCATTTCTCTACTTACTTCACCTGATAATTTGCATCCTATCTGCATATCACAGTCTGTTGCTAAGGGGTTACTAGGGTGCATTACACATGATTAAAAGCCCAAATAGAATATTGGTAAAGTTCTTGGAAAAAGTCTAGAGATTGACTTATTTCACCCCAGAAATGTTGAATATCTGGTACTCAAATTGACTCTACATGATATGTCTCAAACTGAAACATTCGGATTTTAATACTCAAATTAAATATCTTTTATCTTAGGGAAGCACTAGAGGTAAAAATGTATTATCCCACAGCATTTTTCCAGAATCTATTTTAGTATTCACAAGAACCTTGAGAAAAATGATTGTCAATCCTAGGTGCACATGAAAGCCACCTGAGGATTCTTTTTTAAAAAGTGAAAATGCCTGGGTCCTGCCGCCAAAGATAATCATTACATTGGTTAGAGGTAAGACCCATGGACCAGGATGTTTTCTAAGCTGTACAAGCAGTTAGGGTTGAGAGCCAGTGTTCTAATGCAGTGGTGCTGATTTTAATTATCACTTGAGAGCCTTGTAGAAAATGTTTCCCAGGTCCCATCTTGAACCTCCTGGATCACAATTTCCTGGGAGGACAGGTGGGAAATGCATATTTTAAACAAGTACTGTCTTAGTCTATTCAGGCTGCAATAACAAATCAGCAGAAATTGGCTGGCTTATCAGCAATAGAAATTTATTTTTCACAGCTCTAGAGGCCAGAGTTCTGAGATCAGTGTTCTGCTGAGGGTTCTCCTCCTCGATGTAAGACTGCTGGCTTCTTACTATGTCTTTATATAGTGAGAATAAAGACAGGGAAAGGAGCTCTTGGAGGTCGCCTTTGTAAGGGAATTAATCCCATTCAGAAGGGCTCCAACCTTACGATCAAAAGGCCCACCTCCCAAATACACTACTTCCTAATACCATTGTTACAGGATGTGTAACAACTAATACCAAGTTAAGATTTCAACATATGAAATTTGAGGGGACACAAATATTCCTACTATATCAAGAACTTCAGGTGATTCAGAAGATCAAAGTTTGGAAACAATTTCAGAGCCGCAAGGAAAGCCTAGTGACGCCTTTGAAAAGAAATGACACCAACCATTGATTGAACCCACTGCTGTTTTTCAGACTGCTTTGGAACTTTTTGACAATTTTATAGCAATTAAAATTACATTTAGACATCTACCTGATTGAGAAATTCAACATAATTCTGAAAAGATAGAGAAAATATATAATTCGACATATATTCTTCAATTGTAAAATCCGTTCATAAGGTACATTTCAGCCAACAAAACCAAAGCAGTTCATGAAATAATCTTACTGATACTCAAATGTCCTGAGTTGCATGCTGAGGAGTAGTAGCTTGTAAATGGCTTTGAAAAAAATCACCAGGCCTTCCCACATTCTGTTTGCACTGGCTCTAGCCAATTTAACAAATGCTACTGTCTCACCCTAATAACAAAAGCACCTCCTTCTTTACCTTTGCCAAAAGCATAACCTTTCAGGAAGTACACTCAGAACGTCTTTCCAAACATATATAACTGTGGACACCAAAGACCATTGAAGGAAGGAAACAAAAGAGAGTCCTTACATTTCTTATTTTTATGTTGCCTTCTGCGTTTTCTTAAGCCCTGCACATTCTCTTTTAAGCTTGAAAGGTACATGAGTCAGGACTGTTAAAATTAAAGAGTGTTTGCCAGGCCCGGCAGCTCACACCTGAATCCCTAGGCTCTGGGAGGCCTAGGCAGGAAGATCCCTAAAGTCCAGGGGTTTGAGACAAGCCTGCGTAACCCCATCTCTACCAAAAAAAATTCTTTTAATTAGCCTGGTGTGGTGGGCTGAGCCTGTAGTCCCATGTACTTGAGAGGCAGCCTGGGTGACAGAGTGAGATCCTATCTCAAAAAAAAAAAAAAAGGTTGGGGGTGGTTGTTGGCAAAACAATGAGGGACTGGAAAAGGGAATGAAACAAGTCAAAGAGTAAGAGACATCGGGAAAGCTTGGAAAGAGCGTAAAGCAGTCCCCAATTTTTTACATTAAAAACTTCTCCAATTCTAATGTCTAGTTACCGAAATCAATATTTTATTAAATTGTGGTTTTTTTTTCTTTTTTTGAGACGGAGTTTTGCTGTTGTTACCCAGGCTGGAGTGCAATGGCGTGATCTCGGCTCACCACAACCTCCACCTTCTGGGTTCAAGCAATTCTCCTGCCTCAGCCTCCTGCGTAGCTGGGATTACAGGCACGTGCCACCATGCCCAGCTAATGTTTTGTATTTTTAGTAGAGACGGGGTTTCACCATGTTGACCAGGATGGTCTCGATCTCTTGACCTCATGATCCATCTGCCTCGGCCTCCCAAAGTGCTGGGATTACAGGCTTGAGCCACCGCGCCCAGCCCGAATTGTCTTTTCTTTAACAGTTCTGTGGGGGAAAAAAAATTACAGATAAAAAGGAACCTTAAAGTTTCTATTTGCCCCTTCTTTCTCCAAATACTTGGCTGCCAGAATATTCTTTGAAGTTCTTCAGTGGCCAATGGTTATGCTAAAAGAAGCAATGATTGACCACAGCCATCCACCATGAAATCAGTGCCCGAGTATTTTATTTCACTGACTCCTCTAAACAGTTCAATATTATCCCATAGAAGAGTCACAGATCCCCTGGAAAATTATCTCAATATTGATCAAAGTAGAATAAAATACTTTCTCTGGAATATTTAAATGGTCCAATAATGCTGTGAAGACCTGAAACTTGCAGGAAATTTGACTCCCTTCTTTGATACTGTCTCAGTTTAGGAAAGACCATTTTAAATAGTCTCTCTTCAAATCACTAAGAAGAAACATGAAACATGTCAAAATTGGCCAGTCTGAGAAATGGCAAAATCTTTGAGTAATTTAAATTTATTACTAAATTAATTAAGTGAATATTTAAAATAATCTTGGAAGAATTGCTGAGTTTTGCAGCAACAATTTTTTTCTCATTTGTATTCAATACCATACAATCATGAAGACAAAAAAATTACCACTTATCTATACTCCCAATTATTTGCACTTCCCAGTCTATATTTAAAAGTAGACTAAAGAAACATATTTTTACTGCTGCTTTCAATTTTTCTTAATCACTGGTATTTGTTTTGCTTTAGTGCTTTGCTCTCTGACTTTTTGTGTGAGAAGTGCTTTATAAATTCAATTTGCTAGTGAGCTATGAGATGAAAGAAAGCAGTCTTAATGGTAAGTTTGAAGACTGTGGGTTTTTATTTCTTTTATGTTTTTATGGATGATACATATACAATTTCACCCTTAATTATCTGTGGCTTGTCCTGTCCATGGATCAACACAGACATATATAAAACATGCCTGTCATAGGTAATTCTTTCAGAAAATTACACAATCGAATAGGTTGGGTGGCATTTGTTAAAATACATTTAGTACTTCATGTAAAATCTCTTCCTAGACATTCAGCACTATAAATTTTTGGTTTCTAACTACTTTTCACAAGATTTAAGCCTCGAATAATCATAATTTTCCTTGACCCTTTTTAGAGCAATGCAGTTCACATCACCATGTGGTAGACTGAAGATGCACACAGTGTTCTCTTGGAGTTTCTCAACAATGCTTGACATTTGCCAAAGGGTTTCCTAAAGATTGAAGGAACTGTAGCAGTGCTTTTGGCTCCAGATTCTCTGTTGCTGCAGCCGCAGTCAAGTGCATGGCTTGCAGCAGCACAAAAGGATACTGAGCCTGGGAACTCCATCCAGTTGTCCTAGCAAATTATTACTTTTTGTACCTCACCTACATTGTGATAAATAAATTTCTGTTAGTGGATGACAGTAAATCAGTTTGCTCAATGTGATCATGTTTGATGTTCTATTACTCTTCTAGGTCAATTACTGACAGGGTTTTGTTTTCATTGTGTTTGTTTGATTAATTGATTTTTATGAGATGCCATATTATTAATCTATTTCTTATTTAATCTCCATTTATTTTGAATCTAGTACTCTGCTAGGTCTCATGGAGATAAGGAAATAAAGAATAAAATGTTACCATCAGGGAGCACCACAGTCTATAAACAAAAAGCAAAAACGGACAAAAATGAAACAATTAAAGAATGAGTATTTGCTTTAGAAGTTCAGAGAACAGGCCTGGTGTGGTGGCTCTTGTTTCTAGTCCCAGCCACTATGGGAGGCCAAGGCAGGTGGATTACTTGAGCTCTGGAGTTCAAGACTAGTCCTGGCAAAATAGCAAAACACCATCTCTACAACAAATACACACCAAAAAAAAAACTGGCCAAGCGTGGTGGTGCACACCTGTGGTCCCAACTACTTGAGAGGCTGAGACGAGAGAATCACTTGAGCCCAAGAGGTCAAGGCTGCAGTAAGTTGAGATCATGCCACTGCACTCCAGCCTGGGCAACAGAGTGAGATCATATCTCAAAAAAGAAAAAAGTTTACAGAAGAGAACAAGTAGAATATTCAAGAGAGTATTTAATGAAGGAAAAGAGACTGAATATGGGACTTTGAAAGTGAGACAGGGCAAACAAGAAGTAGGACAAGTTAAGAAGACAAACATGATAGGTGTGTTTCAGGGAGAGCAAGGAGGCTAGCTTGATCTGACACAGCTTTCCAAACACATTATCACATATCTATCCACTTCTCTCTCTTTCCTTTGCTACCAACGTGGCCCAGTTTGCTCTTAGCTCTCATAAATAGCTGTGATTTTCCCCACACCTTGCCCCGTGTGCAATTCATGGAGCTGACACAATAATCTTTCCACTGAAAACAAGGTCATATGAGCCCTCTGCTCAATTCCCTTCAGATGGGTTCCCAGTGCACTGAAAATAAAATCCAAACTTCTTGCCATGAACTGCAAAGCCCTAAATGACCTGGACCATGCTTCCCGCTTCATCTTTTCTTTGACGATTCTATCCCTTGCTCACTGTATTAGTCTGATTTCATGCTGCTGATAAAGACATACCCAAGACTGGGAAATTTACAAAAGAAAGAAGTTCAATTGGACTTGCGGTTCCTTGTGGCTGGAGATGTCTCACAATCATGGTGGAAGGCAAGGAGGAGCAAGTCACGGCTTATATAGATGGAAGCAGGCAAAGAGAGAGCTGGGCAGAGAAACTCACATTTTTTAAATCATCAGATCTTGTTAGACTCATTTGCTATCATGAGAAGAGCTCAGGAAAGACCCACCTGTGATTAAATTATCTCCAATTGGATCCCTTTCACGACATGTGGGAATTATGGGAGCTGCAAGTTGAGATTTGGATGGGGACACAGAGCCAAACCATATCTATCACTCACTGTGCTCCAATTTCACTGCTCTTTCTTTTTCCTGAAACTGTGATTGAAGGAAAATGAACATTTGATGATGATGACATTTGCTTAGCACCATGCGGTTACAGTCCATGTTCTTCATTCAATGTTCTTCATTAAAATTGTTACCAAAAAGCCTGTTTAGAGTATGTGATTCCCATTTTAAAAATCACCCTGAATTCTAGAGAGTAGAAGATCACAGATCATGTGATTTTCAGATCTTGTGACTCTAACTCATGTCATCAGACTACCAGTCGGAAGAGGCAGAACAACAATTACAGTTAATTGATATATAAAATTGTTAATTGATTGACATATAAAATGTGATGAGAGGAATGGAAGGTAATTTCACATGTTAAAGGCAGGATTAACAAAAAATGATAGTGTCATGAAATTGATAACTTCAAAGACCCAGAAAGAGGAACTAACACAAGATTTAGCCCAATTAGCCCTGTACCAGGATGGTGGCTGCTGCTCATGGCTCTACGAGCAACACCACTGTGTGAATTTGGATGAGTAATTTCAGTTCTCCAAGTTCAGATTTCTTCTCTGAAGGAGAGAGAGAAAAGTTTTGTGACCTCAGTTTAGGCAATGATTTCTGAGAAACCATCCATCCTAAAAGAATGATCCATGAAAATAAAATTGTAATAGGACTTCATCACAATTAATCTTCTTTTCAAAAGACACCTTTAATAGAATGAAAAGACAAGCCACAGACTGGGAGAAAATACTCACAAATTACATAACTGAGAAAGGACTCATAGCCAGAATATGTAAGGACAGAAACTTCACTAAAGAAGATGTGCAGACAGTCAATAAGCACATGAAAGGATGCCCAACATCATTGATCAGTGGGAAATGCAAAATAAAACCACAATGAGACATTGATACACATGTACTATGCCATTATTTGGCAAGGATATGAAGACTAGAACCCTCATCCACATGTGGTGATAATATTAAATGTTACAACTACTTAAAAACTCTTTGAAAATTTCTATGAATGTTAAATATACATCTACCATATCACCAAGTCATTCCACTCCTAGGTTTTACCCAAGAGAAATGAATGTGTATGTCTGTTCAAAGGCTTGTAGATGAATGTTCTTAACAGCATTATTTGTAATAGCTATAAGCTGAAAAGTGTCTATTAACAGATAAATGCATGAATAGTGGTACATTTACATAATGGAATAGTGCTTGGCAATAAAGAGGAATGTGTACAGATAAATACATTAACAAGAATGAATCTCAAAATAATTGTGCTAAGTGAAAGAAGTTAGAAGCCAGATTAAAAGATACCGATAATTTAATTTTTAAAAAATATATGTGAATTGCAAACTAATTTATAGTGACAGAAAAAAGATCAGTGGTTGCCTAAAGATGAGAAAGGGCAAATGAGAAGGGGCAAGGGGAAGGATGACAAAGGGACATGACAGAACTTGAGAAGCAATGGATATGTTCATTATCTTGAATGTGGTAACGATTTCATGTGTGCATACATATTCAAAACTTATCAAATTGCACACTTCAAATACATGCAGTTTATTGCATCTCAATTATATCTCAATAAAGCTCTTTAAAAAAAAAACAAGAGAAGAGAAAGTAACAGTAACCAAGCAGTATGGTATTGGCATAAGGATAGATTAGTGCAACAAAATTGAGCATAAGAAAATAGATCTACATTTGTCTGATGAATTGATTTTCAACAAAGTTGTCAAAAAAATTATTGAGGAAAAGATCATCTTCTCAATAAATTGTACTGTAATAACTGAATATCCATAAAGGAAATAACTACCTCAAGATACCCTACTGAAAATTAATTCAAATTGAATTATTGACTTTAAATAAGATCGAAACCCATAAAAGTGATTTTTTTTTTCAAAAATCACAGGAGAAAATATTTGTGATTTAGGCCTGGAAAGTATTCTTTACATGGGACACAAAAAGCACAAACCAATAAGGATAAAAACTGATAGACTGAAATTTAATAAAATGTTAAACTTTTGCTTCATTGAGAAAATGAAAAGGTAAGCCCCATATTATAAGAAAATATTTGTAGAACATGTATCTGACAGATGACATGCATCCAGAATATATGAAGAGTTTTGACAAATCAATAATAGGAAAAGAAACTACCCAATTAAATATATATAGAGAGAGGATTTCCATTATTAGTCAATATGAGAAGAGGTCTATTTCTCCCAGGTACCCCCCTTACATTAAAAAAAAAAACACCTAAACCTAATACAACAAACAAACATGGGGAGATTCCAAAAGGTAGAAAGAAGACAGTCTCTTCCTAGGGTCCTTGGAACTCGAGGAAGGACAATAATGAGTGTCCTGGTTTTTGTTGTTGTTCTTATAAGTGGGGCTATGGAGAAGCCTAGAACTTGGAACCAGGCACAGATGAGTGACGATAGCCAAGGTGTGGCAAGGAATGGGTAGCTCCAAAAAAGTCCCTCTCCCCTTACCCAAAGTACTAGGAAAAAGGTAGTTGAATATAGGAGAAAATATTTTTTATGCTATCTGTCCTTCTCCAGCCAAACACCATTAAAATCACTGCCTCCCCTGAATATTGCTGGCCCCATAGCTTCAGCAGACATGAGCAACAGTCTAATATTTTACATAAACACTCAGAGAATCAGGCAGGAACACTCTGATTCCCAAGTGGAGTGGCGTTGCTGAGGCCAAGGGAGGAGCTTGTCTTTCATCTCCTGCCCAGCAGAAACTTGGCAGTGCTGTAATTCACCCTCCTGGGTGGTGTCAGCTGGGTACAGCAGGGAGCTGAACCTCTACTCCCAACCAGCAAGTACGCAGCAGGGCGTCTCCAATGAATTAACAATAACATTCCATGTCCTCAATTACTCTTTCTCCCCTGCTTACTTTCTTGTGCTCTCCTGTGTTATGGAGGAAATAATCTTAGTTAAAATTCAACTCTCCACATATTCCATTATTGTACTCACACAGCCACAAATCTGTAGAAAAATGCAAAATTATATTATGTTCACATTAAGTTCATGACCACCAAATTGGTTCCTTATCATTGCCTAGCAAGTATGTGATGTCCAGTCAATTTCTCTCCTTTAGATTACTATTTCTAAATATTTTCTTTCTTCTCAAACACTCAATATGTCCTTTCCATTGCCAGTTTTGCCTGTTGGTTTTACTTTGCCTTTTACTTATAAGAAATAGAGGGAAATTAGGGAAGAA
Source organism: Leontopithecus rosalia (assembly GCA_028533165.1). Classification (NCBI taxonomy): domain Eukaryota; kingdom Metazoa; phylum Chordata; class Mammalia; order Primates; family Cebidae; genus Leontopithecus; species Leontopithecus rosalia. The sequence goes on along the minus strand of CM052656.1, from coordinate 116,059,320 downwards.
ATGAGAGAGGAAAAGAGGGAGGGAGGGGGGCAAGGAAGGAAGGAGGGAAGGAAGGAAGGAAGGAAGAAGGGAAGGAAGGAAGGAAGAAGGGAAGGAAGGAAGGAAGAAGGGAAGGAAGGAAGGAGGGAGGGAAGGAGGGAAGGAAGGAAGAAAGGAAGGAAAGAAGGAAGAAAAGAAGGAAGGAAAGAAGGAAGGAAAGAAGGAAGGAAAGAAGGAAGGAAGGAAGGAAGGAAGGAAGGAAGGAGGGAGGGGATGGGGGAGGGAGGAAGGGAGAAAAGAAGGGAAGGAAGGGCAATTAGAAGATGTGCAGCCTGGACAACACAGTGAGACCTCATCTCTACTAAACATAAAAAATAGAAATAAAAATTACCAGGTATAGTAGTACATGCTTTTGGTCCCAGCTATTTGAGAGAAGCTAAGGCAGTAGGATTGCTTAGCCTGGGAGGTCAAAGCTGCACTGAGCCTTGACTGCACCACTGCATTCCAACCATGGTGACAGAGTAAGACTTTGTCACAAAAAGAAAAGAAAAGGAAAAGGTGTGGGCATGCCACAGGATGACCCCAGTGGATCACGTTCTTGCTTAGACCCATCCCCCTGAGTGTGCGCACAACCATTAACCTGATTCTAACCAATAGCATATGGGAAAGATGATGGGATATCACTCCCCTAATTATGTTATATGACAAAGGTGAAGGGCGTTTGCAGAGATAATTGAGGTTTCTCCTTCGTTCATGTGAGTTGATCAGAGCCCACATTATACTGGGTGAGTCCCATCTGACCACATAAGCCCTTTACACTTTAGTGATAGTGTAAGTGTACTAACACTTATCTGTTGGTGCTTGCACAACTGAAACACGTAAAAAAACTAATATGTATACAAGTTATACACTTAAATGAGTAAATTTTATTGTATTTAATTTTACCTCAATTTTCTAAGTAGAAGTTAAAACCTCTTCTTTGCAATGGGATTCTAATGGCAAGATTTAGACCCAGTGAAAGGTTGAGAGGTAGAGATGATTTTCTCAGAACTTGCCAACCAGACTACTGGAGTAGGTGCCTCTCTGCTATGCTAATAATTGGAAGAAAAATTGAAAGTTTTATTCAAATGTCAGTCACTTCTTCAGTTACATGCCTGTTCTAGGTATAACCCAGATATTCCTGAGTATTTGGTGTTTTCCTGTATTTTGAAAACTGGAATCTACAGGAAGAATTAATGTTTTAACCTTTCCAGTTTCATCAGGGGTGTTTGAATGAATGATTAAATGTTGTCTGTGGCTTCTTTAGCACCACAGTGCTGCAGAGACTGTATGGCCTGCAAAGCCTAAAATATTTACTGTCTATCCAGCCCTTTATAGAAACACTTGGTCAAACTTGATTTAGATGGAAGAGATTCCTTCTAAATCTATTCTAAACAAGGATAAAACAAAGATAACCAAACGGGTAATTCAGGCTGATGTGTATACACTTGTTAAAAAATCTGATAATATTTGCAAAACTGGGTTCAGTTAACATGCCATCATTTCATAGTTGATATTTGAATAGAAGCATTAAAAGTAGCAATTGTTATGTAAAGCAACTCAATGGTATTTCTATTTTTGTCTGTGTGTATACCCCAGGTTTTATTGGCTCATGGACCTAAATGCAACTATTGTGTTTCTGGGAATATCTTACATCCAGCAATCACTGGCCTGGGCCCTCGTCTTACTTATTCCTTTTATGTCTGCACTTATGGCTCTGACAATTCTTCACATGATGTACTATAACCTGATTTATCAGTCAGAAAAACGTAAGTAAATTATACTTTACATTCATTCCTGAATTTATATTGTTTTCTTGACAGATTTCCTTTCTCTGATATTTTGTAACTTCTCTTTCAACTCAGAATTTGAAGATTGGGTCAGTTATTGCCCTTGGTAGGAATTATCTGCAAGAATATTTTTAAGTCAAAATTAAGAATACTTTTTTGC
>CM052656.1:116024090-116056852 GCA_028533165.1 Leontopithecus rosalia | reverse complement strand
AAGAATACTTTTTTGCAATGGGATTTTAATGATAGGGAGGACCCTGCTGTAAAGTAATAATGATAATAAATCACTTCACAGCCATCACTCAAGATGGACAATATCAAAAGATCAGAAAAGTGCTGCATTGACGAGGATGTGGAGAAATTGTGGGTAAGCTTTGTGCACGGCTGGTGGAAATGGAAAATGGCAGAGCCATTATGGAAAGCAGTAAAAAGAGTTCTCAAAAAATTTAAAGTATTTTTATCATATAAATACTTTGATATGGTAGGTAAGGATTTGTTAATTTTGTCAGCCTTTCCAAAACGCAACATGCTTTCACTGAGTTTTTTTCTATTGTTTTTGATTCTCTGTTTTATCTCTGCTCTGATCTTCATTATTTCCTTCCTTCTCCTGACTTTGTGCTGTTTGTTCTTCTTTAGTTTCTTGAGGTGCCAGGTTAAGTTATTGATTTGAGATTATTACATTTTTTTAATGTAAACATTTGCCATTATAAATGTTCTTAGGGAAATTAAAACAAATAAAAACAAAACACACTATGGCAAAACTTGCGAGCATCTCAGATTCTGATCTCTATTCTTTTCAGTTCTTTGAGCATCTCATGAGTTTTGAGATAGTGTGTTTTTGTTTTCATTTGTGTCCAGATATTTTCTGAATTCCCTTGTGATTGTTTCTTTGTCCCATTTGTTAAGAGTATGTTGTTTCACTGTTCCTTTTTTGTCAGTTTTCAGAGCATTTTTGTATTTTGGGAATATTAACACTTTGCCCATGATAAAAGGTGCAAATGTTATTCCCTATTTATCATATATCTTTTTAACTTCTTTTTGTGTTATTTTCCATTCACAGTTTGTTTCCTCTTTCCCTGGGGTTTATGTTTGTAATAAAATTCATCAATATGCTCCCTATTGCTTCTAAATTTTGAGTCATGGTAAAAAATTTTACTGATTTTCAGGTTATAAAAGAATGAATTCATCCACATTTTCTCTTAGTATTCACTTTATTGCCTCTTTCCTCTACTTCTCTGACCCCATTTATAAATTATATTAGAATAGCTTTTAAGAATAAATCCAATTGTATCTTTTTTCCCTATTATTATCAACTTATCCTAATCTTATTAAAAAGTCCCTGTTTTTCACACTAGTTTTAGATGCCAGCTTTATTGCATATTTTCACCTGTACTTCTGGAGTTCCTATTCTGTTCCATTATTAAGTCTGTCTGTTCATCTTGTTTAACTCAGACCTTAATTTGTAACACATTTTTCTTTTCCTGCTGTTTCTCTATACAACTACTCCCAATAGCAATGCAGTGAGTTACATTTTTAAAAATTAAGCACATTCACCAATGTTACTTTATTTTTATCACATACATAGAAGGTAGGTGGGAAGGGCACCTTTTGCAGACTAGACTCTGTAGGCTTTGCCTCTGCTCCTGTAGCACTTTGAACACATCTTTACCATTTTATTTACTGCATATGTTGAAATTATCTATTTATAAACACAATTAGAAATTCCTGTGTCTTATAAATACTTGATTATGTTAAGTGTTCAATCAGTGTTTGTTACTGTTAAACTGAGCACAGAAGCTGAGACATAATATAATTAAATGACTTGCTCAAGATGTCAGAGAAAAGAGCTGAAGTGGAACCAGAACCCAGGCCTTATTTTTCTTAGGCTGGAGCTCGTTCTATTATACCACACACAGAGGCAGTGAAGCACTGAAAATATTATACACAGAAGCCTCTGCTTTGTTTCTGAAAGCTCTGTGGCCTGTGGACCACACTTAGCAGTACTCCTAATAGTCTATAGAATGGGGTCAATATTCAAAAAGTCCCAAATAGCAAAACAAGAAGCAAATGTATAGGATTTTTCTTGAAAACCACTTAGGCACTTTCTCAAGTGTCTAATATCAAATAATTTTGGATTTTGTGAATACACACACACAAATGCACACATATGTATACATACATTCATATATACAATTTTTGGATTCAAATTCTCTAAACAGTTGTTCAGCATCCATTCATTTGCTTCTTAATCTACTGTTTGAATATATATTCATCTGAATAGAGACTTACCAGTCTCTCTCCTTCAATTAACACAGATCTATGTAATCTGTTTACTGCCAGCCTATTGCAGTCCAAATGTTACATATTTTAACGTGATAAGGTAACATGTTTTTGGATGTTAACCAGATAAAACTTTATTAGCTACAAGTACAATTAGCATAGAAAATGTTCTCCAGTGGTGGACTTTACACGAGGCTCCATAAAATGAATATTTGAGGGTTGTGCATTGTTTCACTTGTATTGTTTACTATTTCTAAATTATAAGATCACCCAACTCTGATGAGGCAAAACTCTGTCTTTCCTCTAGTGAAGTATATAATCCCTATTTTGGCTTCTTTCTATCTGATGACTAAATTGGAAATTCCTCAAAGCTGTAATTCAAAGCCATAGGTGACCTTAAAGAAATGATTTTTCATATGCTACCTTTTATTTTAAGGTAACTTTTCAGATGTGGACCATGCATTCCATTATGTTTAACTGTCAAGCACAGCTTTCATTTGCATTTCTTCCCACTGCTATAATTTTGAGAACTGGCAGGTGACCGAAGAAGAAAAAATGTGCATCTACCATCTAGAGTGCAATGTAGGCTTTTTTATTATAATTAAGCAGCATAGATATTCATGATTAGATCAAGGTCGGAAGAGTAGAACATTAGAGCCAAGGACTTAAAGGTACAAAGAATGGGAAAATTGCTATCTAAAAGTTTTTTGAAATAGTAATAACTACAATCGTTAAGTTTTGCAATAAAACACTTAAAATAGCTCATCTGTTTTATTTTAAAATCTGCACTCCTGGTGTGTTTGCCATGCACATTTAAACCAGAGCCTCAAGTGTCAGCTGAATTTTTCATTTCAGTATTTTCTTCAGTTTCTCATTTCTGCTCCTGGTACAGAAAATCAATTTGAAAACTGTAATGACAATGGACTTTTTAGAAGGCTGAGCCTACATGACATCCAAAATTATTTGCATAGAAGTCATGAATTTTCTATTAAGGCTAATGGATTAATCCAAGGAGGTAGTATGTTTAGATGTGTATGTTTTCAGCAGGGTATCCATCCTAATATTCTGTGGTAACTACAGTTTCATGGGACAACTGCCACTCCCTTTGGGTAGATAGATTATTGTATACTTCCTTCTCTTGGACTCTCTTGCTGACTTACTGTCTCTCAGTCCAGTTGATGAACTTAGGTTTATTACTTCACCACTCTCCTTCCCTCTTACAACTCATCTACACATCATCTACATTTCCCCAGTCTCCTTAACCAACTTTTTTCCTGTGATCATTTCCTAACCGATGTGCAGCCCTAGGATTCATTCCAGTGACCCTGAATCTTCTCTTCCTGCCCTCTTTTCTTGACTAATCTCTAGACCCATGGCTTTCAACGCCATCTAATACACCGAATACTCAATATCATATTGACCCCTCTCCTTACCTTGTAAAGCATATATTCTGCTTCCTCTCTGACATGTAGACTTGGTTATCCAATAATTCCTCAAACTTAATTTGACCAAAACTCAACTCCTGATTCAGCCAACTATAAACTGGCTTCCTTTTTTCTCCCCCTCCATAAAGTCACCAACACCCAGTTGTGTAAGGGGGAAAAAGTAGACATCTTCAACTCTTCCCACTTTTTCACCTCTTTCCCACATCAGAAAACTTTACTGATTGTTCGAAAACCATCCCATTCTCTTCATTTCTCTTCACGGCAAGTACTCAACTAGCCCAGGTCACCACTATCTCTTGCCTGTTCCCCAGGTCCCTAAAATTCGTTATCTGCACAGCTACTAGGGTTCCAGAGTAACTTTTTAAAAATATACAGCATAAGATCTCTCTAGTCTACTTAAAACTTCTTAATGGTTTTCTATAATATTGTAGATAAACTTCAAGTTCCTTATTTTGACCTATATAAGCTGACCCCCGACAACCTCTTAGACCTTATCTCCTCCGAATCTTCCCTCTAACTGAGTTACTGCCTTATTGGCCTTTATGATTTTTGAACTTTTCCTGGTTAATTTCTACTGCATGATAAGCCTGACATATGTTTTCTAAGTCTCTTTGCTTATTTCTTGTCATTTAATCCTCAATTCAAATGTCAACTGTCTAGGAGGTCTTCTCTATACCCTACCCTACATTGAGTCTCTATCATATGAGCCCACTGTGTTTTCATCATAGACCTTGTCTAATATTTTCCTGCTTTTAGCATCCCCCCAACCACAAATAAGAATCACGGGTTTGTAGGTACTGTTCACTGTTATAGTTGTAGGGCCCAAAATAGTTTCCTGGCTCCTAGTAGATTCTTGTAAATACATTGAATGAATCAATGATTGTAATGACATTTTTTTGGCATCAATTATATGTGCTTGCCGTGTTACCTAGAGTTTTAGACCTCATTCATATGTTATCATTTCTTGTTTCTTGATCATTTTGTTTTTGTTGCTTCATATCATTGTATCTGATACAATTTTATTTGTTTAAACAAGATCATCTTTCAAATTATATATCCAACTGAATCCAGTGCTACACAAAGCTGGTCTCTGAACTGTTTGTTGCCTGTATAAAACAAAATAAATGCAGACACTAAGAGAAAACATATAGAACATTATAGACACTCTGGAAAACATATAGAAAGTTACATCTTATGTCTGTTGAATCTAATAATAAAAATATTAGGGTTTATATTTTGTATGTCTTTATTTTATGTTTAGATATTTCATTTTTATTAGATTTCAGAAATGAATTGATCATGATAGTTGAGAAATTTTTTTATAAAACTGATTTTTAACAGTTTGAGAAGCACTAATCTGAACTACCCTTCTTTAGAAATAAAATGATAGCAATATTTAATTGTTTAATAAGATTGCATATATCAATTTGTCATGTATTAGAAGCAGATTCAAATTTATCTTGCCACGAATAGTGATTTTTTATACAAAAAAGGGATAGTGAGTTCAAAACACATTGTATTACATACAAACTCCTGAATTTTAAAAGTTGGGGGTAAACTGGGGAAAATACCTTTGGAAATAATCTTTCATCCTGAAAGTACTTATAATTTAATAACAAAACCTATCCGAAAGCATAAAGTAATTTGGATCAGTGTTCAAATAACCCTACTATCTATACACCAAGCCTCTGCAAGACTTTAGCAGAGAACACGCTGATGAGTAACAGAGACAAGACCGTAAGGAAATGTCAGGAAGTTAAAATTAAGTCACCAGCCCAGGCCTGTTCAAATTCAGTTCATCAGCACATTCTCAGTTCTCATCTGACTTAAACCTTAAGTAAACTAATTGAAATAGCTAGGAAAGTCTCATAATAGAACAGTTCATTCTCTAATAATAAAGAGCAGTCCCTATTACTTCTTTCCTAAAAGAAACAAATCTTGGCCTCTCACAGGTGCTTCTGTCTTCTTCACCTTACCAGTCCCTGGGCTTTCATCTACTTCAGGCAATACTGACTAAGAACAGGCAAAAGTGACTAAGATATAAGCCTGTCTCCTGTCAGCCAGTATCCCGACATACTCCCGGATGACCTAAACACACTTCACAAAGGCCACCAAAGAGCCAAAGCTGTAATCATCCTTGGTCACTACCAATTTGGGCTGGATTTGATTCAGTGACTTAGAGGTGAAAGGCTCCATATTCAATTACCAGGCCCCCAGCTTCCTCAATTAATCAAAGGCTGACATAATGGGTCTATTACAACTCTTGAAGAGAAGACCAGACCAAATCAATATAACCACTTTATAGCCATAAAAATATATTCATACATATTCTTTATTTAAATATAAAAACCAAGACTCCATGGCACATAAGTGAATTTCATTAGAATGCATTTGATCTGGAATTTTATTATAGGAAACTGGAACACAATCAAAACGACTTTCAAACTATACTTTGAGTGTCTGTAGCAGCCTTCTTTGGAGAAACTCAAACATTTTCACATTTATTATGCCATTTATCTGGCAATAATAGTTTGGTGTCTACATAATTTTGGGGGAGAATTTGTCTGGTCAAAGGGAGGGCTATGAAAAATTATAACCATCAGGACGGGACAGCTGAACTGCTATCTAAATGGGGGCCTCTTATCTGTCATTGTATCAGGAAATCCTAATGGAGTCAAAGAAAAGGTAGAAATTGAAAGATCATCAAAGAAACAACAAGAAGGTTGCAAAGCACTAGCAGTGAGTGACCGCTGCCGTCTGATGATAAAGTGCTTCTGATGGTACAGCAACAGCCATCTGAACTCGCCAGAAACTACTGGAAAAGTCAAAAACCAACTAATCTAACCTGAACTCTTTTTTTCTTTCTTTTTTTTTTTTTTTTTTTGAGACGGAGTTTCGCTCCTGTTGCCCAGGCTGGAGTGCAATGGCGCAATCTCGGCTCACCACAACCTCCGCCTCCTGGGTTCAGGCAATTCTCCTGCCTCAGCCTCCCGAGTAGCTGGGATTACAGGCACGCGCCACCATGCCCAGCTAATTATTTTTTTATATTTTTAGTTGAGACGGAGTTTCACCATGTTGACCAGGATGGTCTCGATCTCTTGACCTCGTGATCCACCCGCCTCGGCCTCCCAAAGTGCTGGGATTACAGGCTTGAGCCACCGCGCCCCGCCTGTAACCTGAACTCTTAACGACACTATCAGCATGTATAAAGTCATTTAGAGAGTTCAAAGTTTAACCTTATTTCTGAAATCCAAGGATAAAGTCAAAGCAGAGATTGCATTTCCCTTCCTCTCCGTGTCAAAATAAGAAACCACCCTCTACCTGCCAAGTAAAATGGGGATATTTAAGTAATAATCTCTATGAAAAAACAGTGCTAGTTCTTTGTGTTACGGGTGTTAAAGAAAGTTCAGTTTATTATAGTCACTGATGCATTGGAGTGAGAGACTTTTCTGAAGTCCTTAACTTTGGGGCATTATTTTGTCACCTTTCTTACCCTTTTAATAGGTTTCACTGATCTTACCTTTTTCACGTTTTACATCAACTGCTAGGTGCTGCTAGGTGCCACCCTGGGCTGGTTGTCAGGGTGCCAGAATCCCTGTCAGAAGTGTGGGATTTGAATCCAACCCCTGTGTGCTAAAACTTTCTCACTTCACTTCCATCTTGAAAAACTGGAGAACAATTCCTATGCTAATACTTAATATCTCCAATTACTTGCAGGTGGTCCTCTCCTGACAAGCTCCAGGGTGTTGGTCAGTGCACTGAAAACATGCCATCTGCAATACTGCCATCTTGACAGAGATGTGACAAGCCAGTTAGACCACGCCGAAGAAAAAAATGGTGGCTGCTACAATAAACTCCATGTAGAAGACACAAAATTTCTCCTCACCCTTCTCCCTCTCTTCATTTTTCAGCTCCTATACAGAATGTGCATTATGCAGGTAAGGACCCGCGATGAGTACCACCCCAACAACAGGAAAGTGACTGCATGTCAACTGTACAAGTCAAAGCCAATTTTCTCCCCAACAAGCACTTTCCACGTACATCAGCAGGAAGTTATCACCCAGAAGCTTCTCATCATTACAGGCTCTGATTTCCAGAGCTATGCGGGGTCAGGCAGAGGCATACCTGAGGAGACCCTGGGATGTGTTTCTTTTGTGGAGCTATAAATGTCTGTCAGTAGGTGCAGGCAGTACTTCAGAGTGCATAGTAAGGCGTAAGAGCAGTGCAGGAACATATCAGATCTGTAGGCAATTACCAAACTTCCCTTTAGCCAAAGGTTTTGCCTTCCTCTCTCATTAAACCTTTAGAAAGTGGTACTAACAAGTAGCTAAATTGACTGATTTGAGTACCGCCTCCACTGTACTCTTAAATGCAAGTACTAATGAGCAAGTGATTCTCTCCCCACCTACTCTATTAGTTCCTTGGGGAATTAGTTCCTGTGCTGTGAGGAAATCAAGGGAAAACACTGAATCTAAAGTATCTTTTTTAGATGTATGTGATTTTAAATTTTTTAAAATGTGGTTAAAGGCTAACTTATTTATAGAGAAAAATAAATGATTACAAAAGTCTTTGAACAAATCTGGGACTTTGTTAATTGCTAACCCCAACTTGGAATTTAGAAGTCTAAGTAATGAGTTACATTTAGAAATCACAGAATAGACAAAAGTTAGAAATTAACTTCATCAACTACTTTATTTGTTAAAGAGGAAACTTAGGCTCAGAAAAATTAAGTGAGTTTCTTTTGGTAGAGGTGAAATGCCACAGGTCACAGTTAATAGTAGTGCAAGGTCAAGTGGAATCTATCTTCTGTCTCTCAGTACAGTGCCTGCCCCTCTAAATCAGGGGTTAGAATCCATCATCTGCAGGCCAAATCCAGTCCACTACTTATTTTTGTACATTCTGTAAGCTAAGAAGATTTTTACATGTTTATGTGTTTGCAAAAATAATCAAAAAAGAATAGTATTTTCTGGCACATGAAAACTATATAAAATTTTAATTGTAGTGGTCATAAATAAAGTTTTATCAGAACATAGCCATGCTTTTTGGTTTGTCATATCTATGTCTGCTTATGCACAAAAATAACAGAGTTGAGTAATTGCCACAGAACCCATATGTGGACATATTTACTATCTGGCCCTTTACAGAAAAGTTTGTTGACCTCTGACTAAATAATGCATGACAGCTAGTCTGATTTAGGAGATTCAAACTCCCTTTTGACTCTACATTAGCAGTAGGCACAAGAACAGAATACAGCAGACATATTGCCCATATATGTAAGCATGAATGTAATGAAACATCTTAGAATGGAGAAACTGATAAAGAGTACAAAATTACTACATGTAATTTTGTCCATAGCTAACCTCAAAACCTTATGTGTAAGTAGCACACATTACCAGTTCCTTACCTTCATAATGCAATGAATCCTGATACTTCTTTCCATTAAGCTCGAGCCTCTTTGCACATGGTCATTTTTTTTAAATTTAACATAAATTACATTTTGATAAACTAATTTTTAAGCATCTCACCAAATCTAGATGCCCAATTTATTGCAAAGCACAGAAACTAACACTTACTGATCACCTGTTCTATGTCATAGCTTCTAAAAGGAAGCTTCACAGTGTGTAATGTAATCTCCTATTACATACTTCACTACATTGCTTTATTCTCCTAAATCTGAGGCTCAGAAACTAACGTGCAACTTATTCTCAGTCACCTTGCTAGTGTGTGGCAGTGCAATACCCCAACTCAGGATTGGTGTCAGGGGCCATGCTTTATTACCCTCAACACCACTCTTGCACTGGGTTAAAAATTCCAGATACAAACTACATAGATTCCAAAATTATATACAGTAATGCTATTGTAGAAACTTCAAAGAAAATGCTTCGATCACACTTCGCCAGGGACAGAGAAAATTCCAACAGGATAGGCTGGGGTTAGATTTTTGCCCCCAGATGAAATAGTCACCAGTACAAAGGCAATCAAAGTACCAAGAATAAAACATCATAGAACTTCATACATATTTTAAATTGAGTAGCCATTATTGACCTTCAGTTGCAAGACATACCTCTAAAATATGTTGATATTAAGGCTGATGAGGTTGCCACTTGACATTACTGGCCACTGAAAGGTGAAAATGAATCTCTATTGACAGCAATTATTTCTGAATACTCATAGGCTTGGATGAAATAAAAGTATTTAAAATTTTACAGGGGGATGATTTCAGAACTTGAGGCAGAGGCAGAAATGATTTCAAGCTTTCAAGACACTGGAGCCTTTTCTAAGATTAGGCAATATATTAATATTGCTTCACTAAAGATTAATAGTACATTTGCCACATTATTAAGTTAACAGATTTCTGTGTCTGTGATTCATGCCGATAATAACTTTATTCCTATTAACAATAATTCTCATTTGAAATCAGTAACAGAAACTTCCAAGTTGTGCTGGGAGCCTTTCAGTCTTAGGGTTGTTCCGCTGCCAGCACTTTTCATTAAAACACATCATTCATTTTCCTCTGATGGGGGATCCATACTTAGTAATTTTATTGAAGTAGGGCAGAACTAACTAATGTTCATTTAACTCTTGCCATCTGTACCCAGCCAAAACAATCCTTGTTTACTATGCTAAAAGTCAAATTAAAGCTCGGAAGATAACTGATCACAAGAACAGGTTTTCTATAGAAAGAATTTCAGTGAAAACGTGATCTTGTCCTATGTGTTTGGGCAGTTAACATGGCAATAGGCTCATTTTATAATTGGTGGACTTGGTAACAGCTGTACTGACACCATAACATTGATCCTATATACCCTCTTGAATTGTACAATTGAGAAAAGAGAAGGAGTTACCAAAGGTTTCTAATGAGAAGATATCATCAGGATATTTGAATGAGGCTGCTCTTCCAGGATGGTGCTAAAGCAGGGTTCCTAATGCAGTTCTTGTACTGTAAGAGTTTGGAGGATTCATTCTTCAAGAAGACTTGGTTGACTTTCTCTCCATGCCACTCAATAGCTCTGTGTACCACTGGGAATTAAAGAAATACTCTGAGCTACTAATGATCATGGTGAAGCTGTAACAAAGCTCATGAACTAGATAAGTAAAGGGACCCCTTTTGTGTGACATCATCCCTTGGTTCTAATATCACAGCAGGTTGCCAAGAGGCTTGGAATACACTAAGAAGCTCCAAATTAGTGTTAGAGTTTTAGTTGGCCTTGGGGTTATTTTTTAAAATGAAGAAATTCTAGCAATACGTTGAGGGTTTGGGGTGGAGCACAGGTTTTTTTTTAAATTTTGTATCTTTATTTCATTATGCAAATCTTTTTCATGTCGTTTCTTTTATGGAATTCCAGTATCACTAATTAGTTTGAAGGGAGGGCAACGACACAGAAAGGTGTTTTGTTTTGTTTTTTTCTCTCCACGTTACTTAGTTCTCATTAGAAACGAAGCCTCTCTAGAAGGCCCCCACAAACAGCCTACAGCAATTAACATGTGTCCGCGTTGGGCCCCTCTTCTCAGGAAAAGTCATTTCTATATTGCCACCAAACTAAATGATTTTTAAAGAATTTATTTTAGCACCAGTTTTTTTTCCATCAGGGTAAAAACAGACATCCTTAATATTTTCTACTGGTTTTGTATTAATGTTCATGAAGAAAAGTTATTTTGCTTATTGGCAGAATATAAGTTATTTGTTTTTTTTTTTTTTTTTTAAGACGGAGTTTCGTTCTTGTTACCCAGTCTGGAGTGCAATGGCTCGATCTTGGCTCACCGCAATTCTCCTGCCTCAGCCTCCCAAGTGGCTGCGATTACAGGCATGCACCACCATGCCCAGCTAATTTTTTGTATTTTTAGTAGAGATGGGGTTTAACCATGTTGACCAGGATGGTCTCGATCTCTTGACCTCGTGATCCACCCGCCTCGGCCTCCCAAAGCGCTGGGATTACAGGCGTGAGCCACCGCGCCTGGCCGTAATTTGGTTTTTTGTGTGTCATCTTAAGCACAAAATTGGGGCCATCATTACTTTTCATAGAAAAATTAAGAGAGACTAAATTACGATAGAGTCTTCCGTGAATAATAAGTCCTATTGTCAATAGACTAGATAGAACTCCTACCAGCAAAGATGAAGCCCCTTTATCAGCTCATAACTGGGACCTTGAAAGACAAGGGGACATCCAGCTCATCCATCACGGAGTATATGCAAGCATCCGGTGGCTGACGCTTTCTTCAAAGTTAAAACACTGTCTTAATACATGGCTGTTTCTCTCTCCAATAGATTCCTTCAGGATATTATCTGCAAACCATGAATTCCAACCTGAACTTGGATGGATTTCTTCTGCCAATTGCAGTAATGAATGCCATCAGCATCCTACCGTTACTCATTTTAGCTCCTTTTCTGGAGTATTTCAGCACCTGCCTCTTTCCCTGTAAGAGAGATGGATCATTTCTGTCAGCAAGCATCAGTAGGTACAATTTAACCATTTCACCTGAATTGTTTGAAACTTTTTAAAACAACACTCTGCTAAGATCTGAACTAGCTGTATGCTCCTGAGTAGTGTCAGATTTTGACAAATTGGAGAAGGTGGATTTGTGACTTACAACATCCCAAATCTCTAGCCAGACTTGTGTCCCATCTTCTTCCCATCCTTTTATGTTTATGTCTCCTCAGAAGACACACCTGATATAAAGAGATAGCGAGATTTCCAGCACTACCAAATGACCTATCCTTAAAGTCAGGTGGTCCTTATCCCTTATGTCAATGGCAAATATGTTCTTAAAAATAAACATTTTTTTAAGTTAGTTAAATGAATCTTAGTTAATGAATTCCAAAAGATCATTTTAATTACTGAATCAGTCACAAAATTGATTAAGGATTAGTATTGTAAATTATGGCTTCAATACAATGCTTTATCAAATAATAAGTGGTATGACAGTAATGCTTTTTAATCATATTTTAAAGTGAAACAATTTAGGACATTATTCTCAGAACATAATCAATAGGCCGTAAAATAAATTTATCAGATTGAAATGGGAGAGAAGGATGGAAATCCATTCTGATCATACTCTCCTCTGTCTGTCTTCCCTCGACACCTTCAGGGAACAAGACAAAAACATAGGTGTGGTAAAACATTTCAGTCTAAGAATCAGAGAACTCTGCCACGGAACCGCTCCTCGTGACTTTGAAAAAGCCACCGAAGCTTTCCTGTTTTACTTTGCTTTTTTTTTTTTTCACTGAAGGACATACCTTAGATAAATTTTGGATCCTTTTGTTCTGTAAAACTTTTGAAATCAGTCAGGATGACTCAGTGCCCAGAACATAGTCCAGGCACATAGCAAAAGCTCTATAAATGTTAGCTATTTTTATGAGTCATCATGTGCGGGGGACGTATTTAATTGTTTGGTGAGCATAAACGGAAAGCAAAGGGAGTTTGAAGTTCTTAAGTAATATGCAATAGTAACCTAACATCCTATCCTCTACTTGAGAAACCATTCTATTGAAATAGTCAAGGTCAGGCATATAGAAGGTTCTCTTCTCTCACTTAACCTGTTCTTATTCTTAAGCTCTTCTTTTGAAATAATCTGTGGAGACTATACAGTCTTCTAGTCACAGATACTTTTTGCTGCTTCTCTGTTTATAGAAGTTACATTTCATCTGTTTCCTGTTCTTTATCTACCAGATCACTTAAGATCACATCAGAGGGGTGGGTTTGTTTGGTTAGAACTAAAAGTGACTAAACTCACCTTAGTTTATTTTGTCATCTCCAATCATAGAGGACTTCAGTACATAACCTTTTGTGATGTGTTTCTTAAGCCAGTAACCCCATTTTTATTTATTGTAATAAGCTTTAGCAAACTATAAATCTTAATAGGTTTTGACAATCCATCCTTAAGTCTTAAAAAGTATTTTCTGTCTGCCAATGTAGAAATCCAAAAGCCAGCTTGAATGTCCAGGATTAGCATGGATACTTTGAAGATAAAAAAGAAAAGACATGGTTTGTATATAGCCCTAGCAAGCCCATGACTGAAACATAATGCGTGCAGGCCAAAATGGAGGAAAATCATACTGTGAAACGCCAAAAATTTTGGCAGTTTTGTAGAGTATCAAGAAATATCCCAATCTGAGCTTCCACATCATGCTCATTACTACAAATTTTAAAATTTTGGATATTTTAGGAAAATATCCTATACAACGTGGATAAAATAAATTCTTCCTGAGAATAAGAAATCTTAAATTCACTTTAAAGTTCAGTGACTTTCTTTTGGACAATTCTGTACTCCCACATATTCGAAATCATATCTATTCCTAAAGAAGATATTTTTTTCTGGATTAAGAGTTATTTAGTATGTTGTTTGATGTTGTTAATGAATTAAACATTCCCTTCAAAACTGGTAACAAGACCTATTGCACAGGAAGAAGGAAAAACTAGACTCACTTCAAAAGACGCTAAGCTAGTTCCACCGGGTACAGAATACTGACTTCAGTTGTTTCTGAACCACACTCCATTCATTCATTCATTTGCATATGTTTTGCTATGGGAATATAAAAGTGTGATGATATGCATCTTTTAAACTAGATATTTCCTTAAGTTTTCCATATTCTGATTCTGATTATGAAAGACTAACAAGTTTTATCAAGTCATAAAAGTACCAATCTGGGGTACTTTTTGATACTGATTTACATAATTGAATTAGTCTAATAGTAAAGTTACCTTTCACTTTGAACTCAAGTGCCTGGAAATATGGGTGAAGTAGATGAGTATATGAATTATGAATGAACTTATATTTATGAGTTCCTAATTTGAACTTAGGTACCTTTATACACATATCACATTGAATTTCATGATAAACTATCATTTAATAGATCAGCAATCACAAAGAGTCATTTGAACAGGTTTTCTCATTTTAAAGGTATAACTTATTGTCATTATTACTGTTCCTATTCTGCTTACCAGCTAAATGAAGCTGTTAGATTACAAAAGTTAATGTATTGATGTTAGCTTGGCATCCTTGATGACGTTTCCAATCAGCACTACGAAGTAACAGAAAAACTCCCTTTGTCATCACAATGGGCAGTTACTCCTTAGACTCTCACACTCCCTTCCACATTCAGGAATTCTCCTTCCAGGAACTGTCATGTTTAAGGAGGCAGATGGTAAAGTCAATGGCAATGCCTAATGTTTGACATACAAAATCACAGCTCAGACCAAGAATGAGATGGGGAAATCTTACCCAGTTGGTCAAACTAGAAATTTACAAAGGAAAAATAAACTTATTTTTTTGTCTAGTTCATAAACAATGCAATGACAAAGGTGTTTCTGATTTAAGATACAACATTCCTGAGTTCATCACCTATGGAGGGCAAAAAGTATATCAGGGTACCAACTATAAAAAAAAATGGCTAAGTCTTCCAAGACTGTGAAAAGCAAAGACTTCATAGGCTCAGAGTGCTTTACCAAGGACTGCATTTTCCTGATATTACACTTGTGTGGATTTATCTATTTAAGTCAATCTTAATTCACTAAATATCCAGAACTAATGATATTATTGTAATTTATCCTCTGTCATAATTGGGTTTACTTCATTTTATCTTTTTTTTTAGTTCAAAAATGTTTACACTATGAGTATTTCCTTTCCTTAGCATTAATTAAAATCCTGCAGTATGTGGCATTCAGTAGTTAGTGCTGACACACACAAGTATTAATCTGACTAAAATTAGCCTAATTAAGATTGTTATTAAGGCTTACACAAAGCAGAAGTGTACAACACGTAGGTAGCAATTATCTTGGCTTTTAAATAACATTTAAATTGAAATGTAGATGAAATAGATTCACATAACTACAAGACTTTTCTCTTTAAAATAAAAACATAAAAATTCAAATTCCAGCTAAAGGCCTTTACCTTTATGACACAGACACAGCCACTGTAGGTCCCTTTATATATAACCAGTAACTTCGACTAGTTCTAATAATTGACCCTCATATAAAATTCTTTCTTTGGTTGAAACCAAAGTGGTTGCTAAACTTAAAACCAAGTCAGGGATCCCGTTACTTTCATTGCAAGTACAATTATCTCAGGAAAAATTATTTTTTAATAGAGCTTTCAAACTGATACATTTTCCCAAGAAACATCACAGTATGTACCCATCGGAGAATACTTGATAGGAGGAACTGTGTAAACACCAAAAGAAGTAAACCATGAATTGTAAACATCTAGCCTGAATAAGTCATTCATTCAGTTGCACATTTGTTTGATAAAAGCACATTAGTATTCTCAATTCTTAAATGTAACATCAAGTTGGAATTAAATCTGAGGTGAGGTCGATCATCTAATATGTAATCTGAAGCAAATAACATGCCTTGTAGAGATATATTTGTGTATTTGATCTCTATGTAAATGATTACCTGTTCTACATTCAGAAATTAAACACAAACTGAAGCTGGGTCTTCTGAAATGAATTCCAATGGTCTGTAGAAAAACAAAAGATAGAAGATCATCTATTATATATATTATATTATATGTATATAATATATAATATATATTATGTGTGTGTGCACGTGTAATGTGTTGTGTATATATTATATACAGGAACATGCCATAAATAGAGAGAAAAAATAAAAATAAAAAAATATGCCACACTAAAAGTGAGTGACAAATATCCTCCCCAAAGGCAGCAGATATATATGACAATAAAATTATACCTGCCTTTATGAGAGTGGTTCATGAACACTGATATATTAACACTGAGCAAATTTCCCATTCTGGGAATTTGCCAAAATTATGGATCCAAGGGGAATTTCTCAAGGACTCAATCGAATTTCATACTTATGGTTGTGAGCTTACATATCAGAAACTCAAACATTAACCTACCCATAGAAATCCATAGTTTTCTCAGCAAATAGCTTTATATCTAAAGAATCTTTTACCAATACCTAAAGAATCTTAATATGTCCACTTTTTTAGTATTAAGTTCAGCTTAATTATGAAATCATAAGTGCAACCCTAATGCTCAAATAAATTCTGAATTTCTTTTATTTCATTGTAGATTAATTTGAAAAATTATTAGATGGTTTAATAATAGCATAAATTATAGGAGCTTCAAGACTCTTGTGGACTTGTCTGCAGCCACACTGCCAATATCAAAACACACATTATTTATCTGAATATAATATCTCCTATGCAATCATTGTGCTTCATCTTGTAAATACAGATAGGCTAGAGGTTTAAAATGTGTGTATTCTGATAAACTCCACTCTGCTTTGGGTTTGTTATTATCTCACACAGGTTAAGAATTAAAAATGGAGTGGATTAAATTTAGGCTAGAATCAAACTTTCTTTCAATTTTAAGAAAGTCATTTTTCATTGGCACCAGAGTGCAGTAGCAAATAAAAAGCAAACATAGATCCTTCAGATGAAATATGCTTTGCCCTAAAATACCAAGGCATATGAGTGCTATGGTTTGACTGTTTTTGTTCCCTCTAAAATTCATGTTGAAATTTAATCCCCAATACAACAGTATTGGGAGGTATCACTTTTCGGAGTTGAGTGAGTCATCAGGGCTCCAGGGTCATAAACGGGATTAGGTGCTCTTATAAAAGGGCTTGATAGAGTTCAGCCCATTTTCTCTTCTATCTTCTGCCATGTGGAAGGTGCCATTTTGGAAGCAGAGAGCAGCCCTCCCCAGACAACCAAGCCTACCAGCACCTTGTCCTTGAATTTTCCAGCTTTTAGAACTATGAGAAAAAATAATTTCTGTTCTTCACAAATTACTCGTCTCAGACATTTTTTAAAATAACAGCATTAGAAAACTAAGACAATAAACTAAATATGTGTGCTTTGCTTAAAACTTTCTGGAGAACTGTCTTTCATTGGATTTTGCTAGATCAGGCCTGATAGTGCCATATGCTTGAGCCGTGCTTCTTGTAGTTTAATTTGTATAAGAATCATCTAGAGACTTGGTTTAAATGCAGATTCTGAGTCAATGATCCTGGAGCAGAGCCTGAGATTCTGCACTTCTAACAAGCTCCAGGGTGATACCTACACTACTGCTCAGGGAGGACACTTTCAGTATCAGTGACAAACAAAGTGGCCAAAAGACTGCTCTCTCAGGTTTCATGCATGTGTATAGGCAGCAGTGACCCTGGTAAAATGTCACAATTTCTCAGTAGACCAGAACAAAAGTTCAGTAACAGGCAATAAAAGCTGATGACTAAACAGGGATTATCCAATCACTACAGTTCATGGGCCAAATCTGGCCCACCATCTGTTTTGTATGATCTGAATGGTAAGAATGGTTTTCATAGATGAACATTTGCAACTGATTTGATAATAGAAAACACCAACCTTGAACCCCAATTAAGTGAAACTGCATCACTCTCCCAAAATAAATTATTTTAAATTTTATCAATTTAAAATATTGTAGACATTTATTTTCTTTCTTGTTACATAGGTACCTACTTATCCTCAATTTTTTTTTCACAAAGTCTGAAATACCCTGGCCTTTTACAGAGAAAAAAATAGTGATGCTTGTATAAATTTTTGCTGAAAATGCCATAAATTTTCCTTGATAAAATATAAGCATTTTTACATAGCACAAGTAACATTCAAAACAGTAAAAGTGCACAGTATTTTTAAAATCTATATTACCTCAAATTAGTTAGGATTAGGAGTGACTTAGAATATACTCACAAAATTCAAATTCTGAAAGAAAACCAAAGAACTTGAATTACTGTTGAAAAGTCCAGTGCTTTTCTTTTTCCTTCCTTCCTTCCTTCCTTCCTTCCTTCCTTCCTTCCTTCCTTCCCTCCCTCTCTCTTTCCCTCCCTCCCTCTCTTTCATGTTATCATTCCTTGGTAAAGGTCTTTTTCAATCACTGTACTTTTGATCCATGTGGGCTCTTTCAATTAGAAAAATTTCATTTTTTAAAAGTTTTCTTTCCTCCATTTTCTTTGTATTTCCTTTTGCAACACAAAAGAAAATATTGATCAGATGTTGAACCTTCCTAAAATAAGTCAATAAGTCTATTGATTAGATGTTCTCATTGATCCTATTGATCAGATGTTGGACCTTCTTAAAATAACTTAGTAAGTCTCAATATTTTCTCTTCAAATGTCTGTAAGTGTGTTTATTTGTTTTATTTTTATTGTTATTGCCTTTTTTCTTTGTTGTTTCTCTATTTTTTGGAAATTTCTTTGACTTTATTCTCCAAATTTTCTGCTGACTTTGTATTTTAGCAGTCATATTTTGTTTCTAAGATTTCTTACTATTCTTTTTTCTTAGCTATTTATTATTTGAAGACATTAACTACAGATTACTAGAATCATGGGAAAGAAAAATAAAATTGTGTGGTCAATCAGCCATCTTAACTGGAAGTTCCTAAACTGCTCTAAATATTGGAATGCAAATAAGAGTCTTCTTTTTGTAAAGTAAGATCTTAAAAGTATTCTAAATCTGCATATTTCTTTCCAACTTGCAAAGAATTTTCCCCATTATTCATTATCTAATACCAAATGTTGTACAAAAGATAACCGAGGATGTTTAAGGTAAAGTGACTGGCCCAGAGTTACATAACTAACAAGAATCATACTAATTCCACTGGTGGAGACTATTTAATTAGAAAAATACTTGGCTGTAGGGATCCAAGATGGCCAAATAAGAACTGCTCTGGAGTGCAGTCCCCTGTGAGAACAATGCAGTGGGTGAGTGATCACTGCATTTCCAAACGAATTATTACCACCCACAGATCACGAGATTCCTGGGCTGAAAAATGCCATGAGTTTCCAGCATGGCTGCTTCAGCCAGCGCAGTGGGACTCTGCACAAAACTCACACAAATCTTGGTGGTTGTTTCAACTGGTGCCTGGAATGCCTGGGAGGCAGAGCTGTCCATTCAACTGAAGAAAAAGGGGCTGAAATAGGGAGCCAAGTGATCTGGCTTGGTGAGTACCACCCCCACAAAGACCAGCAATCTGAAACCCTCTGGATTGAGAGTTTCACAGCAAGCTCAGCTGGACCTGGGACATTCCAGCTCTGTGGGGGGAAGGGCATCCGCCATTACCAAGGCAGTTCATCATTACCAAGGCAGCCTGCCATTACTGAGGCAATTCGCCATTACTGAGGCAGTCCACCATTACTGAGGCAGACCGTCATTACTGAGGCAGTTGTAACTATACCTGTATAAACAAAACTGCAAGGAAGTTCACACAGCAGCAGGGCAGAGCCCATGGCAGTTCAGGAACGCCTCTGCTGGCAGACTGCCACTAGCTACCTCCTTGTTGGGCAGGGCATCTCTGAAAAAAGGCAGCAGCACATCAGGAACTTATACATAAAGCCCCACCTTCCCAGGACAGAGCACCTAGGAAAAAAGGTAGTTATGAGTTACCCTGCAGCAGACTTCAACGTACTTGCCCAGCAGCTCTGAACAGAACAATGGAGCTCACAGCTCAGCACTTGAGCTCCTATAAGAGACATACTGTCTCCTCAAGCAACTCCCTGACCTCTGTATATCCAAAGAGACACCTCATAAAGGAGAGCTCAGGCTGACATCTGGTGGGTATCCTTCTGGGATGAAGAAAACAGAAGAAAAAGCTGGCAGAAACCCTTATTGTTCTGCAGCTACGACAGGTGATCCCCAGGCAGGGTCTGGAGTAGATCTCCAGCAGTCCTACAGCAGAGGAAGGAAAACCATAAAACAGAAATAAATAATTTCATCATCAACAAAAAGGATGTCAACTCAGAGACCCCATCTGAAAGTCACCAAGTACAAACACCACAGGTGGATAAATGTACAAAGATGGGAAGAAACCAGTACAAAAAGGATGAAAACACCAAAAAAAAAATGCTTCTCCTCCTCCATGGGATCACAACTCCTCACCAGCAAGGGAACAAAGCTGGATGGAGAATGAGTCTGATGAATTGACAGAATCAGGCTTCAGAAGGTGGGTAATAACAAACTTCTCTGAGCTAAAAGAACATATTCTAACCCAATGCAAAGAAACTAAGAACCTTGAAAAAGTTTTGATGAAATGCTAATGAGAACAGGTTAGAGAAGAATATAAATGACTTGACGGAACTGAAAAACAAAACACAAGAACTTCACGAAGCAAACACAAGTTTCAATAGCTGAATTGACCAGACGGAAGAAAGGATATCAGAGATTGAAGATCAACTCAATGAAATAAAATGAGAAGGCAAGATTAGAGAAAAAACAATGAAAAGAAATTAACAAAGCCTCCAAGAAACATGGGATTATGTGAAAAGACCTAATCTACATTTGATAGGTGTACCTGAATGTGATGTAGAGAATGAATGCAAGCTGAAAAACACTCTTCAGGATATTATCCAGGAGAATTTCCCCAACCTAACAAGGCAGGCAAATAGTCAAGTCCAGGAAATACAGAGAACACCACAAAGATATTCATCAAGAAGGGCAACCCCAAGGCACACAATCGTCAGATTCACCAGGATTGAAATGAAGGGAAAAATGCTACAGGCAGCTAGAGAGAAAGGTCAGTTTATCCACAAAGGGAAGCCCATCGGATGCACAGTGATCTCTCAGCAAAAACACTACAAGCCAGAAGAGAGTGGGGGCCAATATTTAACATCTTTAAACAAAAGAACTTTCAACCTAGAATTTCATATCCCACCAAACCAAGCTTCATAAGCAAAGGAGAAATAAAATCCTTTATGAACAAGCAATTGCTGAGAGATTTTATCACCACCAGGCCTGCCTTACATGAGCTCCTGAGAGAAGCACTAAACATAGAAAGGAAAAACCAGTACCAGCCACTGCAAAAACATACCAAATGGTAAAGAGAATTGACACAACGAAGAAACTGCATCAACTAGTAGGCAAAACAACCAGCCAGCATCAAAATGGCAGGATCAAATTCACACATAACAATATTAATCTTAAATGTAAACGGGCTAAATGCCCCAAACGAAAGTCACAGATTGGCAAACTGGATAAAAGGTCAAAACCCATCAGTGTGTTATATCCAGGAAACCAAAATCACATGCAAGGATACACATAGGTTCATAATAAAGGGATGGAGGAAGATTTACCAAGCAATAAAGAGCAAAAAAAAAAAAAAAATCCAGAGTTGCAATCTTAGTCTCTGATAAAATAGACTTTAAACCAACAAAGATCAAAAGAGACAAAGAAGGGCATTACATAATTGTAAAAGGGTCAATGCAACAAGAAGAGCTAACAGTCTGAAATATACATGCACCCTAATTAGGAGCTAGTTTTTTGAAAAGATCAACAAAATAGACAGACCACTAGCTAGATTAATAAAAACAAAAAGAGAGAAGAATCAAATAGATGTAATAAAAAACAATAAAGGGGATATCACAGATTCCACAGAAATAAAAACTACCATCAGAGATTACTACAAACAACTCTATACACATAAACCAGTAAACCTGAAAGAAATGGATAAATTCCTGGAGACTTTCACCCTCCCACACCTAAACCAGGAAGAAGTCAAAACCCTGAATAGACCAATAACAAGGTCTGAAGTTGAGGCAGCAATTAATAGCCTATCAACCAAAAAAAGCTCAGGTCCAGATGGGTTCACAGCCAAATTCTAGCAGACATACAAAGAGGATCTGGTACCACTCCCTCTGAAACTATTCCAAACAATGCAAAAGAAGGAATCCTTCCAAAATCATTTTATGAGACCAACAGCATCCTGATGCCAAAACCCAGCAAAGACTCAACAAAAAAAGGAAGCTTCAGGCCAATATCCATGATGAATATAGATGCTAAAATCTTCAATAAAATACTAGCTAACCAAATGCAACAGCACATCAAACAGCTTATCCATCACAATCAAGTAGGATTCATCCTGGGGATACAATGCTGGTTTAACATACACAAGTCTGTAAATGTAATCCACCACATAAACAGAACCAAAGACAAAAACCACAAGAATATCTCAGTAGATGTGGAGAAGGCCCTTGACAAAATTCAACAGCAATTTATGCTAAAAAGTCTCAATAAACTAGGTATCAGCAGAATGTATCTCAAAATAATAAAAGTTATCTATGACAAACCCACAGCCAGTATCATACTGAATGGGCAAAAACTGGAAGCATTCTCTTTGAAATCTGGGTCTAGACAAGGATGCCCTCTCTCACCACTCCTATTCAAAATGGTATTGGAAATTCTAGCCAGAGCAATCAGGAAAGAAAAAGAAATAAAGGGTATTGAATTAGGAAAGGAGGAAGTCAAATTGTCTCTATTTGCAGACGACATGATTATATATTTAGAAGACCTCATCATCTCAACCCAAAATCTCCTGAAACTGATAAGCAACTTCAGCAAAGTCTCAGGATACAAAATCAATGTGCAAAAATCACAAGCATTCCTATACACCAATAACAGACTTACAGAGAGCCAAATCAAGAATGAACTGCCATTCACAATTGCTACAAAGAGAATAAAATACCTAGGAATACAACCAACAAAGGATGTAAAGGACCTTTTCAAGGAGAACTGCAAACCTACAAACCACTGTTCAAGGAAATAAGAGAGGACATAAACAGATGGAGAAACATTCCATGCTCATGGTTAGGAAGAATCAGTATTGTGAAAATGGCCATTTTTCACAATAGTAATTTATAGATTCGATGCTATTCCCATCTACCTATGACCCTCTTCACAGAACTGGAAAAATCACCTTAAACTTCATATGAAACCGAAAGAGAGCCCGCATAGCCAAGACAATCCTAAGCGAAAAGAAAAAAGCTGAAGGTATCACGCTACCTGACTTCAAACTATACTACAAGGCTACAGTAATCAAAACAGCTTGGTACTGGTACCAAAACAGAGATACAGACCAATGGAACCGAACAGAGGCCTTGGAGGCAATGCCACACATCTACAACCATCTGATCTTTGACAAACCTGACAAAACCAGTAATAGGGAAAGGATTCCCTGTTTAATAAATGGTGTTGGGAAAACTGGCTAGCCATGTGCAGAAAGAAGAAACTGGACCCCTTCCTGACACCTTGCATTCAAATTAACTCCAGATGGATTCAACACTTAATCATAAGACCTAACAACATAAAAATACTAGAAGAAAACCTAGGCAAAACCATTCAGGACAGAGGCACAGGCAAGGAGTTCATGACTAAAACACCAAAAGCATTGGCAACAAAAGCCAAAATAGACAAATGTGATCTAATTAAACTCCAGAACTTTTGTACAGCAAAAGAAACAATCATTAGAGTGAACTGACAATCAACAGAATGGGAAAAAAATTGGGGGGCACTACCCATCTGACAAAGGGCTAATACCCAGAATCTACAAAGAACTAAAACAGATTTACAAGAAAAAAACAAACAAACCCATTCAAAAATGGGTGATGGATATGAACAGACATTTTTCAAAAGATGACATACATGAGGCCAAGAAACATATAAAAAAATGTTCATCATCACTGGTCATTAGAGAAATGCAAACCAAAACCACACTCAGATACCATCTCACACCAGTTAGAATGGCGATCATTAAAAAATCTGTTGAGAAATAGGAACACTTTTACACTGATGGTGGGAGTGTAAATTAGTTCAAACATTGTGGAAGACAGTGTAGTGATTCCTCAAGGACCTAGAAATAGAAATTCCATTTGACCCAGCAATCCCATTACTGGGTATATACCCAAAGGATTATAAATCATTCTGTTGTAAAGACACATGAGCACATATGTTCATGGCAGCATTGTTTACAATAGCAAAACCTGGAACCAACCCAAATGCCCATCAATGATAGACTGGACAAGGAAAATGTGGCACATATACACCATGGAATACTATGCAGTCATAAAAAATGATGAGTTCGATGGATGAATCTGGAAACCAACATTCTCAGCAAACTGACACATGAACAGAAAAATCAAACACCACATGTTCTCACTCATAGGTGGGTGTTGAACAATGAGAACACATGGACATAGGGAGGGTAGCATCACACACTGGGGTCTGTTGTGAGGGACTATGGTAGGGACAGCAAGAGGTAAGGAGGTTGCAGAGGGATAACATGGGGAGAAATGCCAGATATAGGTGATGGGGGGATGGAGGCAGCAAACCAGCTTGCCATGTATGTTCCTATACAACAATCCTGCATGTTCTGCACATGTACCCCAGAAACTAAGTGCAATAAAATATATGTGTGTGTGTGTGTGTGTGTGTATATACATATAATAAAACAGAAAAATACTTGGCCATTATCTAGGTCTTAAACCTTGATTAATCATGAATTGAAGAACATAATTATTTAAAAATGTGTTGTCTTTTTAAAGAATTAAATAAAAATTCTCAAGTGCCTTATTCTCTTGGTGAAAATATTTAAAAGTTCAACTAAAATTTGTAAACAAACTGAATAATTTAACATCATTCTAATTCTTTACCGTAATGTCAAAAGCAAAGCTCATGGGACAAGTATTAAATTGTATCTCTATTGTCTGGAATAGTTCAGGTTTTGCACTATTAGAATTAAAAAAAAAGAGCTCAGTAAAATAAGCTGCACATCACAGCAACCAGCTTTAATTTTACCATAGACTCTATCTTAGCTTAAACTCATCAATGTGGTTGTTGAAACTTGCCCCTATATCCTCTCAATTTCTTTCCCATCTATTCACTCTCAGCAAGTGACTAGCCTCTCTAAGTGGCAAGAATAAGATTATATGATGAACATGTTCTTAAATTCACTTTTCTATTTCTCAATATTCTCCGTATTC
Organism: Leontopithecus rosalia; assembly: GCA_028533165.1. Taxonomy (NCBI): domain Eukaryota; kingdom Metazoa; phylum Chordata; class Mammalia; order Primates; family Cebidae; genus Leontopithecus; species Leontopithecus rosalia. The sequence goes on along the minus strand of CM052656.1, from coordinate 116,031,610 downwards.
TAAGTATTCTATACATTTATTTTCCTTTAGAGGATGACTTTTTCTTTCCTTGCTGGACATATATGGTAAATATGTCCTCAGATTCACTTTTCTATTTCTCAATATGTTCCATATGCTAAGCATTCTATACATTTCTCTTCCTTTAGAGGATGACTTTTTTCTTTCCTTGCTGGGATTAAACTTAGGTCCTTAAACCTTTTCTCTCTCACACCTACTTCATGATGCTTCTGTATTATGTATTTTTTTGTTCATATTTCTTCAATTTTTCTCATCTCCATTGACTCTTCTTTCATCTACACAAACATAACTAAACCTTTCACATCTTAAAAAAGAGCTTCCTGTGATCCTGCTAACTTCATAAGCAATTTGTATAGCTTTTTCCTTTTCTGCACACCAAACATCTTAGATTAGATAACACTACTTACATGTACTCTCTGCCCACTCACTGTTCAACCGCTTGCTTTCTGATTTCATCATGGGAATACTGCTGAGTATAAAAGGTAACTGGTAATCCATTCTTCAATACAGTTCACTTGCCAAATGTTTCATTATCCTCTCTCTCTTAAAATATTTAAATGTGGTCATGTATTTGTCTAATTGTGTGTGTGTGTGTGTGTGTGTGTGTGTGTGTGTGTGTGTGTGTTGCCTATTGTGAACCTGGGCATTTTTCTTGGTAGTAAAGAGTAATAAACAAAACAACCTTAGATCCAATTCTTATGAAGCTTCCAATTAAGTAAGTGGAACGCATGGTACAAATGAACACACTTAAATATTTTCTTTCAAAATGTAGTAAATATAGTGAAAAGTGGATGTTATGGGATCTAATTTAGATTATGAAGTGCATATCTAAACGACAAAGAGGCATTAGACGGGTAAAAAGCAGGGGACAGTTTCAGACAGAGTGAAGAACAAATCAAAGCCCCAAAGGTGGAAAAGAAAGAATTTAAAATATTCAAGAAAGATGAAGATTATTGTGGCTGAACCACAGTCAGGCAGTAGAAAGTAGCAGGCAATTAGACTGGAGTAACAGGCACCAGTCACACAGGCCATGTGAAAAATTACGGATTTCTTCTTAACTGTGTGGACCCCCATAGAAGGAATCAAGCTGAACACTAATATTCAATTTACATTTACATAAGATCGATCTGGCTGCTGGGTGCTTACTAGGCTGGAGGTGGACAAGAGTGGAAACAGGAAGACCAGTCAATATACTACTGCACATTGTTTGGGTTAAAAATGAGAATGGCTTGTCTTGGAATGATGGCAGTGGCTATGGACAGAAGCAAACTGATTTATAATATATAGTTGACCCTTGAACAATGCAGGGGTTGGGAACATCAAGCCCCACACACTCAAAAATTTATGTGTAACTTTTGACTCCCCCCAGATTTAACTAGTGATAGCCTACTGTTGATGGAAAGCCTTATTAATAACATAAACAATCAATATATATTTTATGTTATATGTGACAATAAAGTCAGCTTCAGAGGAGAAAATGTTATTAAGAAAATCATGAAGAAGAGAAAATATATTTACTCTGTATTAAGTGGAAGTGGATCATCATAGAGACCTTAAACCTCAGTATCTTCACACACTGAATAGGCTGAGGAGGAGCAGGAGAGGTTGGTCTTGCGTCTGTCTCGGAGGTGGCGGAAGTAGAAGAAAACCTGCATATAAATGTACCTGAGCAGTTCAAACTCATGTTGTTTAAGGGTCGACTGTATTTTGGAAGCAAAATCTACAGAACTTAATGATATATTTGGAGGTAGGGGAAAGAGAGGGGACCACAGACGTAGAAGAGATCAGATGAGTGAAGGAGAAGAATTAGAAAAATCGAAAGTTCTATTCTGTGTATCCTCCTCTTTGAAGCCTTTTCTTACACGTAACCTATCTTTCTGGCCTTGTTTTCAGCCATTTTATTTCATTTTCTTGTCCCAAATGCAAACATGCTTGAAGGCACTCTGCCTCCCCAATCCTCTTTCAGTTTCACCTGGCCCTAAATGCTAAGCAGATGACTCATTATTTTTTCCTCTCTTGATTCATCCAATTTCCTGAGCTATGACACATTTTCAATTGTTTTTTGAACATTTTTCTTTAGATGACCCCTTTGTACCTCCAACTCAACTCAAGATTAAATTCATATTTTCCCCATATCTACGATGGTTCTTATTTATATTACCACTACCGTCTTTCCAGTCACCTGGACACATATCACGAACTTCTGCTTCCCCCTTGCTCTTTGCTTCAGTTGCTATGGTTTTATCAGTGCACTCCTCTATTGCATTTTATGTTCCTATCTTCCTTATATTTTCCTGAAGTGGAAGCCCTGATTGTAACTTAAGCCCCCATTATACTTTACCACATGATTTTTATCACTTCTATCTTCCTACCTCCAGTGTCTTTCCTATTCTACCAACCAGCACATGACCTTGAGAGTAATCATCCTAAATGACAATTGTAATCATTTCACTTGTGTCTAAAATCCTCAATGATTCTATTTTCTTCATTCGATTATCTTCAGAGTAATTTTCAAATTTCTTAAAAGTGTATTAAATGCTTCTATGATTTGACCCCAAGCTATCGTCTACCTTGAGTCTGAAATAACTTGAGAGTCTCGTTCTCCTGAAAATCTGTCTGATGCTTTCACAACGTTGTCCCTTTCCTCATGCCACATTGCTGCCTTCACCTTTTCATACTGAAAGCCTTCTTTCTTAAAAGCATAAAATGATGTCTCTCACCTCTTCAACCAGCAGTAAGTTCGTCTTCTGATACTCCCCAATAGAATATGAGTCTGCAATGAAACACTTTTTTCATCTTTTATCCCCCACGGTGTTGAGCATACTATCTAGCATACAGCAGGAACAGAGCAAATATTAAATTGAATTGACATATTAGCACTCTTTCTGATGAGTTTGTAATGTACCCAATAATCTTGATAAATGGGATTATATAATGAATTTGGCCTTAAAGTCAGATAATATGTGAAATGTATATTTTTTATGTGAGCTGTTTACAGAACCAAAATCTCTACTTTACTATGAGTAAGCCTTTATAGACCTTAACTTAAAATAGTAATAAATTAAGAATTCCTCAAATTTTTAAACTGAGGTTTATTGAGATTTCCTCCTTTTTTACACCTTTGATTTCCTGGGGACCCTGGAAGGAGCGGTCTTTATGAATATATTTAAATTCTGAGATATAATCAAAAATTTACCTACCAGTTTCTCTATCAACCAAAACAAACACTAACCTATTTAAACATTAGATTGATTTTTCTAACTGAAAGCTTTGCCTTATCTAAAATTTTATGCAAGTTGGCAAAATGTGACTATCTGTAAATTTCAAGTAAATTCCATCAAGCTAAAGTTTGCTTCTGCTCTAACAACAGGATTAAGTCCAATAATATGAATGCTAAATGGAGAAATGGAATGGTTAGAGTAGATATGGACTCTGTAACAAAATCCCTACTCATTTTCAACAAAAAACTTCTAGATAATTCCTTAAGAGTTTGACCACTATCTGAATAATCGTTTGCATTTATACTCTTCACTTAGTTATTTTACCTCTTTAAGAAATTTTTTTCTAAACCAGAGTTTCTAGTCTTTAATTCTCTAATAGCTACTTTACCTTCTCTGTAAAAATTAGAGAAATGGGAGACAACTGAGGACCAATAATACCTTGTTTATTTCAAAAATACGTTTATAATAATAATTAAAATTATATTTTAGAATTTTATATTTGAACTTCCTCCAAATCATTTTTGACTCATATATCCTTTTTATAAAAGTTATCTAGGGTGATATCTCTTATCTGGGAATAGAAGTTTTAAATCATTTCCTTATCTGCAACAATAATTTCTACTAATTCAAGGGATCCGCATCTGCAGATCTAGCCAATCTTGAGTAAAAAGTAGATGGTTGCTAGTTGTATAACTAGGTATTTTATTATCTTTGTAGCAGTTGTGAATGGGAGTTCACTCATGATTTGGCTCTCTGTCTGTTATTGGTGTATAGTAATGCTTGTAATTTTTGCACATCGATTTTGTATCCCGATACTTTGCTGAAGTTGCTTATCAGTTTAAGGAGATTTTGGGCTGAGACCACGGGGTCTTCTAAATATGCAATCATGTCGTCTGCAAATAGAGACAATTCCTAATTGAATACTCTTTATTTCTTTTTCTTGCCTAATTGCTCTGTTTAAGAACTTCCAATGCTATGTTGAATAGGAGTGGTGAGAGAGGGCATCCTTGTCTAGTGCTAGTTTTCAAAGGGAATGCATTCAGTTTTTACCCATTCAGTATGATATGGGCTGTGGGTTTGTCATAGATAGCTTTTATTATTTTGAGATACATTCCATCGATACCTAGTTTATTGAGAGTTTTTAGCATAAACAGCTGTTCAATTTTGTCGAAGGCTTTCTCCACATCTATTGACATAATCATGTGGTTTTGTCTTTGGTTCTGTTTATGTGATTGATTACATTTATAGATTTTTGTAGGTTAAACCAGTCTTGCATACCCAGGATGAAGCCTACTTGATCATGATGGATAAGCTTTTTGACGTGCTGTTGCATTCAGTTTGCCAGATTTTATTGAAGATTTTTGCATCTATGTGCATCATGGATATTGGCTTGAAATTTTCTTTTATACTTGTGTCGCTGCCAGGTTTTGGTATTAGGATGATGTTGGTCTCATAAAATGAGTTAGGGAGTATTCCCTCTTTTTGTATTGTTTGGAAGAGTTTCAGAAGGAATGGTACCAGCTCCTCTTTGAACATCTGGTAGAATTTGGCTGTGAACCCATCTGGAACTGAACTTTTTGGGGTTGGTAGGCTATCAGTTGATGCCTCAACTTCAGACCTTGTTATTATTATATTCATGGTTTTGATTTCTTCCTGGTTTAGTCTTGGGAGGGTGTAAGTGTCCAGGAATTTATCCATTTCTTCTAGATTTACTGGTTTATGTGCATAGTGTTGTTTGTAGTAATCTCTGATGGTAGTTTGTATTTCTGTGGAATTGGTGGTGATAATGCCTTTATCATTTTTTATTGCATATATTTGAATCTTCTCTCTTCTCTTTTTTATTAGTCTGGCTAGCAATCTATCTATTTTGTTGATCTTTTAAAAGAAAAGAGCTTCTTGATTTTTTGAAGGGTTTTTTTTGTGTGTCTCTATCTCCTTCAGTTCTGCTCTGATCTTAACTATGTCTTTTGTTCTGCCAGATTTTGAATTTGTTTGATCTTGCTAATCTAGTTCTTTTAATTTTGACAATAGGTGTTGATTTTAGAAATTTTCTCACTTCTCATGTGGGCATTTAGTGCTATAAATTTCCCTCTAGACACTGTTTTAAATACGTCCCAGAGATTCTGGCATGTTGTGTCTTCATTCTCGTTGGTTTCAAAGAACATCTTTATTTCTGCCTTCATTTCATTATTTATCCAGCAGTCATTCAGGGGTAGTTGTTTAGTTTCCACATAGTTGTACGGTTTTATGTGATATTCTTGGTCCTGAGTTCTTATTTGATTGCACTGTGGTCTGAGAGACTGGTTGTTATGATTTCCATTCTTTTGCATTTGCTGAGCAGTGATTTACTTCCAATTATGTGGTTAATTTTAGAGTAAGTGCATTTTGGTGCTGAGAAGAATGTATATTCTGTGGATTTGGGGTGGAGAGTTCTGTAGTTGTCTATTACATCCACTTGGTCCAGATCTGAGTTCAAGTCCTGGATATCCTTGTTAATTTTCTGTCTTGTTGATCTGTCTGATATTGACAGTGGAATGTTCATGTCTCCCACTGTTATTGTGTGGGAGTCTAAGTCTCTTTGTAGGTGGTTAAGAACTGCCTTTATGAATTTGGGTGCTCCTGTATTGGGTACGTATATATTTAGGATCATTAGCTCTACTTGTTGCATGGATCCTTTTACCATTATGTAATGCCTTTCTTTGTCTATTTTGCTCTTCGTTGGATTAAAGTGTATTTTATCAGAGACTAGGATTGCAACCCCTGCTTTTTTCTTTTTTCTTTTCTTTTTTTTTTTTTTTTTTGCTCTCCATTTGCTTGGTAAATCTTCCTCCATCCCTTTATTTTGAGTCTATGTGTGTCCTCGCATGTGACATGGGTTTTCTGAATACAGCACACCGATGTTTCTTAACTTTTTATCTGGTTTGCCAGTCTGTGTGTTTTGATTTAGCCTCTTCACATTTAAGGTTAATATTGTTATGTGTGAATTTGATCCTGCCATTTTGATACTAGTTGGTTGTTTTGTCCATTAGTTGACATAGTTTCTTCATTGTGTCTATGGTCTTCGCCGTTCGGTACATTTTTGCAGTGGCTGGTACTGGTTGTTCCTTTCCATGCTTAGTTCTTCCTTCAGGAGCTCTTGTAAGGCAGGCCTGGTGGTGATGAAATCTCTCAGCAATTGCTTGTTCATAAAGGGTTTTATTTCTCCCTCACTTATAAAGCTGAGTTTGGCTGGATATGAAATTCAAGGTTGAAAGTTTTCTTGTTTAAGGATGTTAAATATTGGCCTCCACTCTCTTCTGGTTTGTAGGATATCTGCTGAGAGATCCACTGTGAGTCTGATAGGCTTCCCTTTGTGGGTAACCTGACCTTTCTCTCTGGCTGCCCTTAGCATTTTTTCCTTCATTTCAACCCTGCTGAATCTGATGATTATGAGCCTTGGGGTTGCTCTTCTTAAGTAATATATTTGTGGTGTTCTCTGTATTTCCTGAATTTTAATGTTAGCCTGCCTTGTTTGGTTGGGGAAAATCTCCTGAATAATATCCTAAAGAATGTTTTCCAGCTTAGATTCATTCTCCCCATCACATTCAGGTACACCAATAAAACAGATGTGAAGGACCTCTTCAAGGAGAACTACAAATCACTGCTCAAGGATATAAGAGAGGACACAAACAGATGGAAAAACATTCCATGCTCATAGTTAGGAAGAATCAATATCATGAAAATGGCCATATTTCCCAAAGTAATTTATAGATTCCATGCTATCCCCATCAGGCTACCATTGACCTTCTTCACAGAACTGGGAAAAAAAACACCTTAAACTTAAGCTTCATATGGAACCAAAAAAGAACCCACAGAGCCAAGACAATCCTACAGTAAAAGAGCAAAGCTGGAGGCATCACACTACCTGACTTCAAACTATACTATGAGACTACAGTAATCAAAACAAAAATAGAGATATAGACCAATGGAACAGAACAGAGGCCTTGGAAGTAACACCACACACCTACAACCATCTGATCTTTGACAAACCTGACAACAAGCAATGGGGAAAGGATTCCCTATTTAATAAATGGTGTTGGGAAAACTGGTTAATCATGTGCAGAAAGCTAAAACTGAACCCATTCCTTACACCTTATACAAAAATTAACTCCATCCTCCCAAGCCTAAACCAGGAGGAAGCTGAAACTATGAATAGACCAATAACAAGGTCCGAAGTCGAGGCAGCAATTAAGAGCCTACCACACAAAAAAAGACCAGGTCCAGATGGGTTCACAGCCGAAT
>CM052656.1:116000880-116023590 GCA_028533165.1 Leontopithecus rosalia | reverse complement strand
CTGGAACCAACCCAAATGCCCATCGATGATAGACTGGACTGGGAAAATGTGGCACATATACACCATGGAATATTATGCAGCAATCAAAAACGATGAGTTCGTGTCCTTTGTAGGGACATGGATGAATCTGGAGAACATCATTCTCAGCAAAGTTACACAAGAACAGAAAAGGAAACACCATATATACTCACTCATAGGCGGGTGATGAACAATGGGAACACATGGACATAGGGAGGGGAGCACCACACACTGAGGTCTATTGGGGGAAATGGGGGAGGGATAGCGGGGGGGGGAGCAGGGGAGGGATGGCATGGGGAGAAATGCCAAATATGGGTGAGGGGGCAGAAGGCAGCAAAACACACTGCTACGTGTGTACCTATGCAACTATCTTGCATGTTCTGCACATGTACCCCAAATCCTAAAATGCAATAAAAATTAAAAAAAAAAAAAAAATTAACTCCAGATGGATTAAAGATTTAAACATAAGACCTAACACCATAAAAACCCTAGAAGAAAACCTAGGCAATATCAGTCAGGATATAGGCATTGGCAAGGACTTCATGACTAAAATAACAAAAGCAATGGCAACAAAAGCCAAAATAGATAAGTGGGATCTAATTAAACTTAAGAACTTCTGTACAGCAAAAGAAACAATCATTAGAGTGAACTGGCAACCAACAGAATGGGAAAAAATTTTGCAAGCTACCCATCTGACAATGGGCTAATATCCAGAATCTACAAAGAACTAAAACAAACTTACAAGAAAACAACAAACAACCCCATCAAAAAGTGGGCAAAGGATATGAAGAGGCACTTTTTAAAAGAAGATGTTTATGCAGCCAACAAACATATGAAAAAATGCTCACCCCACCATTAGAAAAATGCAAATCAAAACTACATTGAGATATCATCTCACGTCAGTCAGTATGGCAATTATTAAAAAATCTGGAGCCAACAGATGCTGGAGAAGATGTGCAGAAATAGGAACACTTTTACACTGTTTGTGGGAGTGTAAATTAGTGCAACCATGATGAAAGACAGTGTGGTGATTCTCAAGGATCTAGAAATAGAAACTCCATTTGACCCAGCAATCCCATTACTGGATATATACCTAAAGAACTATAAATCATTCTATTATAAAGACACATGCATACATATGTTCACTGCGGCACTGTTTACAATAGCAAAGACTTGGAACTAACCCAAATGCCCATCAAAAATAGACTGGATAAAGAAAATGTGGCACATATACACCATGGAACACTATGCAGCCATAAAAAAGAATGAGTTCATGTCCTTTGCAGGGACATGGGTGAATCTGGAAACCATAATTCTCAGCAAACTGACACAAGAACAGAAAACCAAACACCACATGTTCTCACTCATAAGTGGGTATTGAACAATGAGAACACATGGGGACACATGAAGCGGAACATCACACACTGGGGTCTGTTGAGGGGTAGGGGGATAGGGGAGACATAGCAGGGGGTGGGGAGGTTGGGGAGAGATAGTATTAGGAGAAATACCTAATTTAGGTGAAGGGGGGTTGGAGGCAGCAAACCACCAAGGCATGTGTGTACCTATGTAACAATCCTGTAAGATCTGCACATGTACCCCAGAACTTAAAGTAAAATAATAAAAAAAAGTTTTTTAAAAAAGGTTATGTATAGACTTTTTTTCTTGTCATTATTCCCTAAACAATATGGTATAACAACTATTTATATACCATTTGCATTGTATTAGGGATTATAAATAACCTAGATATAATTTAAAGAATAGAGGAGGAAGAGCGTAGGTTATGTGCAAATAAATACTAAGGCTTTTTATATAAGGGACTTGAGCAGCAAGAATTTTGGTGTCTTTGGGATCTTGGAATAAATCCCCAGCAGATATCAGTTGTCTTATTTAAATTATCACAAGCACCCTACAGAGTAAGCATCATTAACCCCACCTTAGAGCTGAGGAAAGTGATAATGAGTTTACATTACTGGCCTGGGGTCATATATGCAGGAAGTCAGGGAATAGGAAGTCAACTCAGCCCTTTCTGAGACCAGAGTCTAAGCACTAGATGGCCAGACAGCACAGTTAACTGGCGTCTGGATATTTCGAGGGCAAACAAATGATGAAGAAACATCTAATGTCAATGCATAAGAAATGTTATGACCTATTATATAAATCTCTAGCTCCTCCTTTAACTTTTTTCTTCTGCATTATTTCCTTTAGTTGCTGGAAATCTTTTTGCTGCATTGTCTGTGATGATAGCTGGCTTCTTTGAAATACACAGAAAACACTTCCCTCCAGTGGAGCAGCCCCTTTCAGGAAAAGTTCTCACTGTTTCCTCCATGCCCTGTTTTTACCTGATTCTTCAGTATGTTTTACTTGGAGTGGCGGAAACGTTGGTAAACCCAGCCTGTGAGTAAACACTTTTTTTTAATTGCATTTTAGGTTTTGGGGTACATGTGAAGAACATGCAAGATAGTTGCATAGGTACACACGTGGCAGTGTGTTTTGCTGCCTTCCTCCCCTTCACCCACATTTGGCATTTCTCCCCAGCCTATTCCTCCCCAGCTCGCCCCCGCCCCGGCTGTCCCTCCCCTATTCCCCCCAATGGACCCCAGTGTGTAGTACTCCCTTCCCTGTTTCCATGTGTTCTCATTTTTCATCACCCGCCTATGAGTGAGAATATGCGGTATTTCATTTTCTGTTCTTGTGTCAGTTTGCTGAGAATGATGTAAACACTTTTTCAACTAATGTTAGAACATACTGAACCTTTACACAGAACACATCAACTCAACCAGAACAATTAAAATGGTAGGTGATCTCTTCACCCCCTAGAGAGTTCCCACAATACTTCAAGCAAATTGATTTATTACTTTCATTTTTACAAAACATTTCCTTTCTCCTCAGTCCTCTACCACATACAGAACAATTATCAATTCCGCCTGAATGTAGATGGAACAAAAGATTTTTAACCTGGTTAAAGGCAATAACCATTTTGCCAGACATACCAAAGGAGGAAAATCTCTGCTAAAATCCAGAAGACAACTCCAGAACGCTAAGATGAAAACTCTTCTCTTCTCCCTTTCCTCCTCTCACCTCCCTCCCTCTCACTCATAAACTCACTTACATACCCCTCCAAAAATGGCATTTAATGTTCTTTGAGAGTACATAAACATGCAAATGAAATGAAAATTTAAGCCAATTTTCCAGATAACTCAATGTCTTTAAATTAAATTACAGTAGATTAAATGTGATCACTAATGTTTCATAAGACAAGTTCAAAATAAGTTTATTAAATGTCAAGGGTTTCTGAATTATCTAGATTGCTTATATTAATTAAACTAGCCATTTAACAATTTATCACAATATTTCAGTGACTTCCTGCAATACAGTAATGTGTGTACATATACTTATCAGTGTAAGTGATTACATCTTATGTTTCTATCTTCCTTAAATTTTCCTGTAGTAAGAGTCGTGACTGTAACTCAACCCCCAATTACACTTTACAGATAATGTTTTAATAACTTCTAACTATCTTCCTGCCCCCAATCTCTCTCCCATTCTGTCATCTGGCACAGAAATTTAGAGTAGTCATCCTAAATAACAATTCTAACCATTCCATTTTTGTCTAAAATCTTCAATGAACCTATTATCTTCAAAGTTGTTTCCAAACTTTTCAAAGATAAATATTTAATAAATATGTATTTAAACATATACATACTTATGATACCAAAGCAATTCATTAAAAATTGAAAATAAAATTAAGTTTGAGTATAGCCATATATGTGTCTCAGACTTTTGTTTTATAATTTTAAATCATTTCTTTTCATGTATTTTGCATTCACAAATTACTTTATGAGACTTTATACTGGGGACCTCACTGTTTAACATTGCAAGGAAGACAGAAGGAGTGTTAAGCAGTGCTACGACACAAATATTCGTGATCTCCTCTGATGTTATTCCCAAAAATGTGTTGGAAGTAGTCAGCCAAAATTTTCTGGGCTGGTATAGAGTAAATAATGAGGAAAGGTAATGAGTGAATATGGGAAGGAAATTCCTAGCCAGCTAAGCAATAATGATTCAACATACAAAAGCCAGAGAGGTACATAAAACCAATGACTGTTAAAAAGGCAGATCATGTACTATACATCACCTAATTCACCCCTTGATATACTCATCAGGAGATCAGGTCTAACTGAGGTCTTAGCTAAGTCAATTGACTCATTTGCCATTAGGGTCATGGACCAGGGACTGAGAGAATTTGGTTGGATTTCTAGCTTTTCCATTACTACCTACCTAAACTTGGGAACTCATATAACCTCCAAGCCTCACTTTTCTGGTATTCAAAATAGAAATAATTTTATTCTTCCTTATATCAGAGCACTGATACGGTAAGAATCAACAGGAATGAGAGACTACTCCTTCAGAATCAAATGATGTAAAATATTAAAGAGTATTTTGAACTATAAAATCAAGTCTTACCCTTCTGGGAGACAGTTCAGCATAGAGGTTAGGCTTTATGGTCTTAAAGTCAGACAGACCCCAATTCAAACCCAGTTCTGCCACTGACTAACTCTGTGACCTTGGGAAAATTATTCCGCATTTCTGGGCTTTTCTCATCATCTATAAAACAGGGAGTTGTTCAAATGACTAAGTGGAAGATTTTATGTAAAGCAAAAACCTCAGGGCCTAGTATATAGACAGCATTCAATAACTAGCAGTTATAATGTGTTGCTGTTACCATTACTAAAAGTAATGGCAAAAACTGCAATTACTTTTGCACCAACCTAATATTATCATCTTTCACATCGATTAATAGTGCCAGACTCAGAACAGAAGCACAGGTGCCCTGCTCCCAGCTCTTTTTGCCATAAGCAACCTGAACAGCCAGGAGACCTGGCAGTGTAAGCAGAACTGTCTCTCACCATAGTCATCCTACATGCGTCTCTTTCCTCTTACTCCTCCCCTCTAATCCAACAGCAAGTCCTCGTTTTTACTCTGAAATAGAACTTAAATCTGGCCACGTCTCACTATCCCCATTGTTCTCCTCCTGGCCTGCAACACCATCATCTCCAGGCCCGATTCCACCAGAGCCTCTCAACTTTTCTCCCTGCTTCCTCTCCTGCCCTATGAGCCCATTCTCTGTTCTTCTCAAAACATAAGTCCTATCGTTCCCCTGCTTGAAATTCGACAGTAGGATTTGAGAGAGAAACTCCCCACCATGGTGAATAAGGCTTCACATGATTTGGTCTCTGCGTGTTGTTCCACCTACATTTGGTTACATTCTGCTCCTTGACCAGAGCTCCAGAAACATATGTGTCTCTAAGATGCTAGACTTCTTTCTACCCCAAGGCCTTTGCACTTGCTCTTCTCTTTATTAAGAATTCCCTTTCCTCTGTTTTCCAATGAGTGGCTTCTTCTCATTATTGTGCCTTCTCAAAGGTCATCTCTTTGGAGGGGCTTCCTTGAGCATTCCATCACTTTGTATTCCATCACTCTGGATTTTTTTTAACAGCACTTGTCAGAATCTGAAATTGCTTTATTAATATTTATGTTGCCTGACTCTCACTGTGAGAATATACACTCCTGACATCACTGTATGTTTTTCCTCCCTGAAAAGTACATGTGCAAAATAGGTGATCAATCAATATATTTTGATTGAAGAAACAAACAAATGAAATCTATGGCTATTTTTATATGGTACAATAAAAATATACTATTCAAACACTTGACAGTGTCCTACATTGATAGCATTAAGCAAGAAAACACAATGAATCACTCCATAAATGACAGTGGACATAGTGTATCCTCCTAAGACATGTTATACTTTGGAGATGAGCTAGAGAAAAAGAGCAGTAGAATTGTTTTCTCAAATTGTTTTCATTGTAGCAGCAACACATCTGTTGTCTCATACTCTATGTTTGTTTATTCACAAATACTGTGTGGGTATCTACAATGTGCCTACTACTGCTCTCGAGGCTTTAGACACATCAGTTAATAAAAATAAGACAAAAATTTCTGCCATTGTAGAGCCTATAGCATTTCTGTGGTTGAGTAGTAGAGAGTTAGCTGGGAAGGCAGAAGGCTCTAGTCAGAGGAGGGTGCACAAAATTGTGATTACGGAGTGGATGCAGTTATTGATCCAGGACATGGCTTTGCAGGCCAGTCTCTGCTACAATGACTCAACTATGTTGTTGTGGTATGAAAGCAGCCATAGACAACATATAATAAAAGAGTGTGACTGTGTTCCAATAAAACCTTATTAAAATAGGTGGCAGGCTGAACATTACCTGGCCATAGCATTGGCCCACTGCTGGTCTGAGGTACAAGGCATAGGCCATGACCTTGTGTATGAGTGGAGTGGAAGCTAAGGTAGATTGGAGATCAAGGACATCGGAGGTCAAGGAACTGGACAACCAAGATTGAAAGGATGGATGGCTGGAAGGATGATCTATCTGTATAGCAAAATTGCCAAGCATTAAGGCAGGAGTGGTACCAGAGAGTGTGACAATGAGAGAGGAACTGACAGCTTTGAGAAATAGAGGAAAATGTCCTGTAGATTGGCAGATGACAGCACAAAGGAGAAGTAGTAGATGATATCATCTCAAAACATGAAGTTCAAAGCCGAAGCTTTTTTAGGGTGAAGGAAGAAATGATGGTCTAAAACTGGCAACAGGATTAAAGTTCCATTTACTGGGACTACAGTACTTCACACGTTCAAAATAACTTCACCGAATAAACACATTTTAACTGTTTAAGAACAACTAGAGTCAAAAAAATTCCAGCAATAAGTCCCCAGTACCAGGTGCCTCAGGAAGGTGGTTATGGCCCTATATTTTGTAGATTCTGCATCTGCTGTGATGCGGCAGCTTTGCAAGCACTTAGCAGCTACTATCTGGAGGCACATTTTTAGCACTCATTTGCAAGAAGACCAGCTTTCACATACACATTGAATTTTCTTTTATTGTGTCTTCTTGGTAAAATGGGAATTTTAGAATAATGACAGACTTGTTGATATTATCTACATTGTAATGGGCTAAAAGGAATATCTTGGAGCCTAAAAAGCCAAATTGATGATCACAAAAGTTTCGAAAGATCAGAACATGCAAGTAGATGCCTAAAAATGGAGATCTGAGAACTTGAAAAGCCAAGTCCTATGAAAGGGAACTGGAGGTTTTCAAAAACGACTGAAATGACACCAAAGAGAGATTAACCAGCAGGCAGAGAGCTGGCAAAGTGTGTTCATGAATTATATACCACACCGGAAGTTCTAGCAAGAGAAAAGCATAGGATTCATAATTAACTAGCAGAGTCATAATGGGATTGTATGTTTTGCTTTTTCTCCGTGAAAGAAATCCACTTACTTATTCTTTCTGCCCATTGCTAATTTCCTTGTATTTATGGAGAGGAAAGTTTATAATCCAAATCCTTTTTATAACTGTGAATCATTTCTTCCCAAAGCCTATCCAGGCTTCCTCTCATACTCCCATTTGGACCTTTCTGAAAATCCTCCAAGGCTCCTGCTGGTGACTGGTATGACACAAAAGAGCTGCGTTACCTTGCCACCAATATTTGAAGCCCTTCTCCACAGTATTTTATCTATCACCATTACTATTTGCATCTCCAGCCAGCATTTGTGGGAAAAGTGCTCATTTAGCACTGCCTTTTATATTAAATAATGTACTACTTCTGCTCCAGAGTTTAAAGCCCAGGAAAGATAAACTGATGCCTTTTCCCACCTCTCACTTCCAGCACTCAGCACTTTCCTGAAGCACAAAGAGGGACTCCTTTAAATGTTTATGGGATAAGTAAATCAAAACATGTGGAGGACACACCAAAAGTAAAACAGAAATGTTACATTAATGAAGGGAAGAGCATTAATGCATTTACATCACGTGTTAGTGAGTTCACGGAAAGGTTCTGGTAAATGCAGAGTTTTGCTGCAACAAGGTATTAAAAAAAAAAAACGGAGTAAATATTCCTGAGAGGAGCGGGAGGAGATAAAAAGGTCTCTTGCTTCTCATAGTAAAGGTTTAGGGTTTACAGTACAGTCATGCACCGCATAACCACATTTGGTCAATGATGGATCACATGGTGGTTTCATAAGATTATATTATATTTTCATAAGAATATAATATCTTTAACTGTATTATTTTTGTGGTTAGATATGTTGAGAATCACAAACACTTACCACTGTGCTCCAATTGCCAACAGTATTCCATACAGTCACATGCTGTACAGATTTGCTGCGTAGGAGTGAGAGGCTGCCCATGTAGCCTAGGCGTGTAGCAGGCTAGACCAGCTAGGTTTGTGTAAGTATACTCTATGTTTGCACTATGACAAAATCGCCTAATGACACATTTCTCAGGACATATCTCCATCACTAAGCCGTGCATGACCGTACATCTGTTTTCTATCATCACTTTTCTTTGTAAAATGAGCTTTAATATCTATTTACGATTTCACTGTAGAAAAGATTTGCAAAGCACAAAAGAGTAAGAGGAATGTTAGAAATCCAGTAATTCACCCACTCAAAGCTAAGACTCTTAATATTATTTAGCGTATTTCCTTGCAACTTTTTGGCACACATACGTAAAAGGGATTAGTATAATAAAGTCCCCTGTATCCATCTTCTAGCATCAATAATTTTCAACTCATAGCCAAAACTTGTTTCATCTCTACCCTCATTCACATATATCTTTCTCTCCTTGTTGCATAATTTTGAAGCAATCCCAAATATCATATTAAAATAAACGTAAAATATTTTAACACATAGCCCTAAGATCATAGTGCATTTTAATATACTATGTTTATACAGCATGTACAAAATCTCATATACTTATTTTCATCTATTTTTGATTTCAAAAGCAAGTTGTTTTTAGTAGAACATTTAAAAAATTATCTTTGTGGTTTTTTTTAACCTCTTGGCACCATCATTACGTCGCAAAAATGACATGGGAAGAAATGATAAGCATTTGGAGACTCAATGCTTAAGCTATTGTCTCTGTCTGAGTACCTCTCCTGAAATGAGATAATACATATTAAGGGCTTTGTACAGTGCCTGCACAAGTGGGAGCTCCTCAGTTTGATAAGATTAATATTGTTAAAAATACCTAACCCTTATTCAGGACCTACAAGTCAGCATTGTACTAAGCACTTTACTTGTAATATTGCAGGTAAGTGTCCCAACACCTCCATGAGTGAAGAATGATATTATTCCCATTTCACAGAGTAGGGCATTGAGGCTTGAAAAGTTTAAGTCAGTTATAGTAGATAATTTTGACACTATCTTGTCTAACTCCAGAGCCCATGCTCTTAACCTTGATGCAATTTTTATATAACACAAGTTTTCTGTAAGGAACCTAATGAATTACACAGAATCACAGAATTAATAGATTGTCATGATGTTGTCTAATACAGGCCATCCCTCAATCCAAAATTTATCAGAAATATTCAATTTGGAGTGAAATTAGGGTGAATATATTGGGGACTCAACTACTAAGTAATGAAACGCTCCTTGTAGCTGGGTCAAGGTATATTTTGTCATATTCTATTCCTTGAAGACATCCGTAAATTGTATGACAGTATAGCTTCCTATAGTCAGCTTAACAAAGTCCAACCCAAATTTTGACTGTGTCAGTAAATTTTCTTTGATATATAATCAATGTCAATTGGAACAGTAGCTATGAAAGTGTTTTCTGGAGAATGTTCTAAATTCTGACCTCTCTTTTTCTCTCAGTCTCTGTAATATCATACAGATTTGTTCCAAGCACCGTCAGAGCAACCTCCATGAATTTTCTGACCCTGTTCAATGGATTTGGCTGTTTCACAGGGGCACTGCTGGTGGAGTTGGCATATCTCATCTCAGAAGGTAAAAACAAGTTCATGGCACGCTTATATACATTGATTTGATGACTAGGGAACTGGGAGACCAACCCTTAGGAGAGGGGCTTTGCCAGTGCGGTCTTCTTTTTTTTAATTGATCCACTTTTGCAATTAAGATAGAATTAAGATAGGAAACACACTCTTGCTATATTCATTAATTTCTGGGAATTGTTTTTCTTTTGATAGGGGGAGGTAATTACAGAATGTCACTTCTCATGAGACACTGTCTGCCGTCCTTAGTGTATTTTAAAACAAACTGGTCATTATATTCTTATTAGATCTTTCATTGAGGCCATATTATTCAACAATGCCTCACAACTGTCATAGACAGACCTCAGAAAAAGTAAGACCTGTATAAATACAGGGCATCGGGTACCTAAATGATCTTTTTTTCTCATGATTTGCCACAGCTTTTATCTATGAAAACAAAGAGAAAGTGTAAGTTGAAGAATAAATGATATTTGAAAATTTTCCCAATAGAGATTTTGGTCAGAAAAAACAAATAATCTGAAAAATTCAAGTATTATTTGAAATCCTGAAGTAGCTACTAAAGCAAGTATTAGACTAAAGCAGATATTAAAGAACTACTCTTTGGTTGCATGTTTTGATAAAAACAAGAACCAGACAGGATGACAATAATGATTAGCCATCACAGTGAAATGACTTTGTATTTTAAATCTGGACTTGGGAAATTTTGTTCTAACTGCCAATATAGCTTTAATTTAATTTTAATTTACTTTTGCTTATTTACTGGAAATAATCACAAGTATATTCTCTACTTTCAAAAACACTTATAGTTGTGCACTTAAAATGATGTAAGGAAAGTGTTAGTTTCTTGTAACAGACAAATTTATCTTGTAACAAACAAATTTAATTTACCTGCTTTCAAACTATGGAAAAAATCAACTTCTATGAAGGAGACATTCCTTTTAACACTAAATATCCATTCAAAAAATATTTATCAAGGACCCAATCTGTTCCAAGCACCATACTGGGCACTGGTGATACCATAGCAAGCAAAATAAACACTTGCAAGCCCTCAGGAAATTTCCAGGGGTACAAGGAAGCAATGAAATTTAAAGTGAAAAAGCCAGTGGTAGAGACAGTAGCAGAGTTCTTGGGAACAAACCTATTAATCCTTGATTGATGACTGACAAGATCAAACTCTACCCTTTTCTTAGTCATCTGAGAAAAATAAGGTAAAGTGTGTGTTGAATATTTACTATGTATTAGGCCGTGTGCCACATGGAATTGTGTGAGATATGGTCCACTTCTCAGAGAAATCAAATTCAAACTGCCATACTAACTGTGTGAACTGTGGCAAGTTGCTGACTTCTCTAGTGCTCAGATTCTTTGTACCTAAACTAGACACAAAGCACTGGCATTAAGATTTTGTAAGATAACCTTGAAAAGTCTTACGTATATTCACACCTGAAACATTTTTAGAGTTGAATGTTTCCTTTCTGTACATTGCTCAGCAAAGATATGTCCAAAAATTTGCTAAAACAGAATTTCTAGAATCAAATCACATTCAACATATACATGAAGATCTGCAAAGTCAAATATTACTACCAGTTTATCTTTTATACAAACGTAAGTTTTTCACAGGCATGCTTAAGCAACTTACCCAGAGTTAGACCAAACCAGCCTAGGTTAAGTTCTCCCCAAGACTATCCTCACTTTAGATACTAGTCACAAGTTTGGATTTCCTAGGGCTGTCATCACCTCTGACAAGCTGCCTGTAAATGTGGGGGCCCCACAGACTCCCTCAGGTATGATAATTTGCTAGAATAATTCACAGAACTTAGAAAAGTACAATACTTACGATTACAGCTTATTATAGCAAAACAATACAAATCAGAATGAGCTAAAGGGAGAGGCACACGGAGCAAAGGCTGGGAGGTTTCCGAGAGTGGAGCTTCTTTCATCCTCAGGGCTGCACTACCCATGGGACACATCAATGTGTGATGATATAAGAATAACGCCAACCAGGAGAGCTCACCTGAGCTTCATGCCCGACATTTCTATTGAGACTTGATCACATAGGCACTTTCGATTGAATCACTGTGAGCTCAGTCTCCATCCTCCTTCTGCTCCACAGAAGTTGGGCTGGTATATGTGGCTCAAAGCTCAAAGTCTGATCATGTGATTGGTCTTCCTGGCTGGCCACTCTCCATTCTGAGTCATCTCATTACCATAAATTATCTGTGGGCCCTCTCCATTCTGAGTTGCCTCATTAGCATAAACTATCAGATGGGAACTGAGGGTCCCACCATAAACAGACATTCTAACCACTCAAGAAATTGAAAGGATTTAGACTGCTTCCACAAATCAGTCCAGGCAAAATTTTTAATCACACAACTATTCTTATAAAAACATTTCACTGAAAATCTAAATTTGTATTGAAAATCTGTTTAGTATGGTAAGAGCTTTTATGCATTATTGTAATTATTAGAGCAACTTTATATTGCTATTCTTATTTTTTAAATGTCACAAGGCAGAAAAAGTAGTCAAGTTCTCTAGTCATCACAACTGGTAGCTGACAGAAATTTAATCCTTTTAGCATTCTGAAACTAATTCCAACATTGATTTCAATACACCAAGCAACTTGTAGGAATCCCCAGATGTTAGGGTTTTTAAGGACATTTGTTACTTTTGCAATATAAACTCCTTTGGTGGAGGTCTGTGTAATAGCAATAATATTCTAGGCATAGAACAAAGATGGAGAAACAAAAGTTTATGTAATTTTGGCACAATTTGGTGCCCATGGAAGTAAATTTATCAAGGACCTATGGTGAGGGCATCCTAGCAAGATGGGTTGTGGGGTGGGGCAGTTTTTCAACTGTGCTCAAGAGGACACCATTTAAATTACCTCTAATCAATTTAAGCTTACTTCTTCTTTTAAGTGTATTCTTTCCAGTTTATAATAATAGTGTGCTACATCAAATTATATCCCAGTAAATTCGAATCATATAGTTGAATATTACCTTAGATCTCAACTAGTCTAACACTGTACCAAAAATAGAAGATGTAGTAACATAATCTAGTGCCCAGAAAGATTCTCTACTTTGAGACAAAACCTGAGTGTACCCATCTATTGATTACCATGTTCTACAGAGTAAGTCTGATTTTCCATTCACATAGCAGGTCTTCAAACACTTGATACATGCTTGGAGAAATAATATGGCATAGTGGTTAAGAGAGTAGATTCTGGAGTCAGACCACCTGAATCTGAATCCAGGTATTCTAGCTATGTGTTCTCAGTTTCTATTTCAGTAATGATAATAAATAATTCATTATGTTGTTCTGAAGATTAAGTAATTAATATGCATAGTAAGTGTTCAATAAAGATTGCAATCCTGATCCCTTCTATTTTACACACGAACCACCCCAGTCTTTTCATATTGCAGGATTCCTTGATTTTTCACTTTCAAGGCCCCTCCACCTATTAAACATACAACAACTTGTCAGATCTTTCTTAAAATATGGCTTCCAAAATTGAACATAATATGGGTACAACCAGGGTACAAGATGGGTACAACCAGGATAAGTATGTTACTTTTATCAGCCTGGACTCCCTCCCTCTCTGAATGCCAACAGAGATTTTGTTGACCTTTTCATAGTTCCATCCTGCTTATGGTCAACTAAAACTTGAAACATTTTTTTTAATTTTCAGGAGTTGCTTTCAGTTCAGTTCTATTCATCACAGTTCTTTTTTTCTAATTAAATGCAGCACTTTATTTTTATCTTTAATAAATGTCAACCCATCATCCTAAGTAATAGACATTTATGAAAATTGATTCTGTGTCATCTAGGGAATTACTAATCGTTACTTCTTTCCTTGCTTTGTGTCATCTGCAAATTTGGTAAGCAAGTTCCTAGACTTCTTCCAGGTAATTGATAAAATTTTTGAATTGGACAGGACCAAAAAAAAAAAGTCTTACAGAAAATTCCTAGACCTCATTGCAAGTTAATGACAATCCATTAATCCTCTCCTTTTGGATATAATCAGTTCCCAATTCACCTAATTACTATCATTCAGCCCACATACTTCTCCATCATTCACTAAATGACATCACAGGAGACTTTTCACATGTTTTTCCGGAAAGAAGATAAGTCTCTCTTTGTGACAGTCCCTTTAGCCATCAGAATAGTATTCTTCAATGAAAGAAATGATGTTCATTTAGATGATTTCGCTATAGTAATCCTATACTGGTGTAATAAATAAAGGCCCTAAAAGAGAGTGACCACAGCATGGTTTTGGGTAGGTCAGTATCTCTCTATACTGTTTTTTCTTAATTAAAAAAAGGAAATTGCACTTCACTTTTCTCAGAGAGGATGAGAGAATAAAATTAAATATTTGAAAATTTCTATGCCAGAGATTATTTTTAAATATAAAATTGTCATACATTGTAATTGTCCACTTGGCTAAAAACAAGATCAGTCCACTCAAACAATCAGACCAATTTTTTTGGCAGAAGTGACTGTAATGAAACAAACACTCTAATTATATATTTAGGCACCCTACATCCTTCAGCATTTCATTTAGTATATAGGGTATTTTCAACCTTTAAGGATTCATGTCAGCTGAGCATGTGTGCATGTGAGTGTGTGAGAGTGTTAGTATACGATTGGAAAAGAAGATCAGCTATCACAGTCTTCCAGCCTCCAAGCTGCATTAGTCATTTTTAGCACCATGATGGAGAATGGTGTGAATGCGGTAAATTCAAAAGATTTCTCAAAACTTGACTGTGCAGACAGATAACTGTTAGAGTGACATTTTCAGTACAAGTGAGAAAACTGATCCTTCTGGGATCTCTAACTCTGAGTGCTTTAAAGGAGAAGATACAAGACTAAACCCATCCTCCTACACTAATCATTTCAGAAATAGTTTATCTAAAAGTAGCAATGCTAATATAAGGGAATGAAGAAGTCAGTCAAACTGCTTATTTCGACTCTATCCCATTAGCAACAAGATCAATTTCCTCACACTGGTAAATTCGAACTTATCTTTTCACAAAAATAACAACAGAATTCAGTAAAAAATGACATCTTAATTATGGACATGCAGGTGACTGAAAGATCCAAAGCAAAATGTTTAAGAGAAAAAAGGGATGATTGGGCAGAATAAAGAGGTCAGCTGGTAAATCTCCTTGTCCCTACAAATTCTTTCTCCTCAAACTTCAGAAAACCGGCAAAGAATGTACCTGTTTAATTTCCATCAGGATTATTTTAATTAAAAATGAGATCTCCTAAAAGACTCATTTAAATATTTGTGATTATTGAGGCCACTGACAGTTATGTCAGCACGAATCACTGAGTTGCTTTGGAAACAGGAATTTGCAGTTGCAGTAAATTTGAAAGAAGAAAATATTTATGCATCTGGAAAAGTATTCCAACTGCATTCCACGGGCTCATGCCTACTATCTAAGAGGCGCTCCTTCAAAACCAGATCTATGCCTCAGGTCCAACTTCGTAAGAGATTACAGATTTTTCGATTCAGAGGAAAAAATAAGTGACCTACTGCCATAATTCCCCCTTAGCCAGGCCCATATTGTACTGGCCAAATGGTTTAGTGCCAGTGTTCCTGCGGCTAAGTCAGCAGGGCCCCAGCGGCTTCCACAGGCGAACCTTGTTCATGGTCCTCAGAATTAGCTGCAAAGCTCCTCTCATACAATGGTTTTATGCGTTTCAGAGACAATTTATTCCATATCCTTAACCTTTTACTCCACAGAAATCCCCGATGCTGCGCAGAGGACTTTGAGTTCATAGCAGCATCAGGAAAGGGCCAGCTTTAGACTGTGGAAAGCAATGTCCATTGCTATTGGCTCATGAGAGGTAGAAAAGGCAGACATTTGAGTCAGATGAACTTGAATTCAAATTCAAGTCAGCTCTTAGTGAGCTCCTAGATCTGAGCTCATTACTCAACCATACTGAGTCCTAGTTTCTCCTTCTCTAAAATGAAGTCTGTTTCTCTTTCTAGTCTTCACTAGTGACTTATCTTTCAAGCTTTTCACAAGGACCAGAAGAAATAGATAAAAACCACCAACTAAATGTAGGTGGACAAAAATATGATTTTTTATTAAAAAATAATGATATCTTAATTTAAGTGGGACCTCAACATCTTCCAAGTGGACTAAACGTATTACAGAATGATGTTTTGGTGTGGCACTTAATTCTCCAGAAAAGAATAGATTCCATATTTGCAGAGTTCCGTTGTCCTGTTCAACTCCAATTCCAGGTGGAGATTGGGAGGAGGTGAAATTGCAAAGTGCTCTGAGATTTCTTCTTGGCCTCGTGGACCCATGTAATTAATGGAGCCTCTTATGCATGACAAACGTCTAAGTCTAGGCAGAGTTAGAGACACATGCACATACACACTAGGAGTGCCTGGAAATGCTCTTGAAGCTGAAACTAGGAAGATGCTACAATTTAGCTTAGTAAGCATAGAAAGGAAGTATTTCTGGTAGAGACCACATATATCGAGGCCCATAAATAGAGAATTGATAGGTGCATAAGAGGAACCCATAGAAAGCCAGTAAGCTGCACATTTTAAAAAAAAAAACATACAAAGAAATGGGCATGAAGTAATGTTGGAGAGTTAGATAGGGGCACAACATCACGTGGGACCTTTGGCTACAGGGATTTTATTTTTACTTGAATGTTATAAGAATGATAACATCCCAAACACCAGTGACCTATTGGTGTCTTAGGAAGATCCTTATGGATGCAGTATGATTTTGAGGGAAGAAAGAATAATTTGGGAGAAACTAGAAGATATCATTGAAGTAATCCAGGTAAGTCTGGAATAGTCATGGACTAGATAGGAAGGAGGCAGATGGAGCTACGTGAATGGATATAAGCTATATTTTAGATGTAGAATCAGTGTCTTAGTGATGGTTTTGAGAAAGAAGACATTAGGGTGCAAGAGAGAGCAGGTGGTATCAGGAAAGCATCCCAGACTCTGCCAGGAGCTACTGAGTGGGCAAAAATTCCATTTACTAAATTGAAAAGACTGGAAAAAGAATATACTTGAAAATTTGACATCCATTTGCTTTTTAACACATTGTTTGACATACCCTGAGACATCCAAATAGAAATATCTGGAGGCCAGGAAAAAGAAGGTACTTGTTAGATATATAACTATGAAACTATGTGGCACAAAAGTAACATTTGAAACCATGGAAGTGAATGAAATTACCTAGTGTGAGTATTAAGAATGAAGAGAAAAAGGGGCCCCAACATTGCAGGTTTGATGGAAAAGAAAAAGTTTGCCACAGAAAATACATAGCAGCCAGAGAGCTAAGAGGAGGGAATTATGTATGTACATATACACATACGCATTTCTGAGACATTTGAGTGTATAATTCTGATAAGAATGCCTGGGGTAAATGGAGAAGTTAAAAATGGAAGAGAAAGAAGAGAGAATTGATGGAGCTAATGCCCTGAGGAAAGGAATGGTGGACTCGGTCAAGGACAACACAGAGATCTTGGCTTCTGTTCAGAAGGTGGGTACTTCTATCCTGCACTGAAACAGAAGGGAGATGATAGGCACAGGTGCACACAGATGTATAGTTCTGATACTGGAAATATCCTGGAGTCTTCCTTTGTCACCCCCAATTTTTTAATGAGGTATGCAGGAAAACATGTGTGAGAGCAAGGGGAATAGGATGAGAATGGGGAGTAGGAAGAGCAAGGATTATGAAATTATTACGAAGATAAAAAATGATTTAGAAGACAAGTGTTAAGATCACTGGTGGTGGCCAGGCATGGCGGCTCATGCCTGTAATCCCAGCACTTTGAGAGGCCAAGGCGGGCGGATCACTGGAGGTCAGGAGTTCGACACCAGCCTGGCCAACATGGTGGAATCCATCTCTACTAAAAATACAAAAATTAGCCACGCGTGGTGGTGTGCACCTGTAATACCTGCTACTCGAGAGGATGAGACTGGAGAATTGCTTGAACCCAGGAGGCGGAGGTTGCAGTGAGCCGAGATCATGCCACTGCACTCCAGCCTGGGCAACAAGAGTGAGACTGTCTCAAAAAAAAAAGAAAAAAAAGATTGCTTGTTGTTGAAATCCCAATTGATGGTGGTGATCATGAAGAGTGATCCCAAACTACCTAAAGCATGAATTTGCCCAGTGATATTCAGAAGCTCAATGCAGGTGTAAATATGTCTGATAGATTTTTAAATAGTCTAAAGAGCACAAGACACAGGATGAAAGGCACAAAGTCTACTCTTAAAGTAATGTGGGGTAAAAGTCTAGTTTCCTTCAAATATGCAAAACATATGAAAGGCTTTCTTCCAAAATTAAGAAATTAATATATCTACACTATTAGCTTAGTAGAGTTGCATATGAAGAACAGACTGTACAAATAAGCAGATTCTGGGCAAAAATCCATGAACTTATTTAAATTCAATATTTTACTATTTTAAATAACCCCACTTGTAGATTGATTTATTAATTCAGTCACAAATACGTATTGGGTTCCTACTATGTGCAAGCACTGGCTAGATGCTGAATTAATAATACCAAGTCTGATGTTTAATTAACAAGAAGAACCTTATAGAAATATTTGACACTCAAATTAATATCAGATATATTCATTTGATTAATGCTATTACAATTACAGTTCATAGCTAATGGCATTATCGCACTATTACCACAAAGCATTACCTCTCTTCTAAAACTCATTTCCATGATAATTCATTGAACTCATCATGAGGACACACTATCTTGATGGGTTTTTACCTCCCAATGCTCTTCAAGAGGATGAACTCATCCTTCTAAGAAAGCTGGTTATGCCAAATATCACCCATGCCAGCTCTTTCTGCAGTTCAGGTGAACAATGCCTAGCAATTTCTCTACAATTTTGAAAGACACAGTGTGCCTTCCTGGAAACAGCAACCTGACTTCATTTTTATCCACAATTCCCAAGATCTAGAAATGCAAATTAAAGTCGTGATGCAGGCATTATTATCTAAAGCAAAGTATTGAGCATGTGCAGATCTGAGGCCCAGTCTCCATTCATCCATTCATTCAACAAATATGTATTCTGTCCCTTTTCCATGACTTCAGGCAAGCAGTTCAGCTGCTCTGTGCCTTCGTTTCCTTGTTTGTAAATTAAGGCTAATAATAATTTGAGTCATTATTAGATAAATATGAAAAAATTGGTAGAAAAGTCAAACTTAGAATACAGTTGGTAGGTATTATTTCCTTCAGGTATCATGAAAATTAATGTGTTTTAAAAATTAACTCAGGTAGGAGAGCTATGAATCTCAAATGAAGCATTTAAATCAGGTTACTGAAAGGAGGAAGGGAAGAAATTAACATTTATTAAGTGTCAGTTATATGCAGACCTTGCTATATGCATTTCACAAAGATATTATTTCATTAAATCTTCACAACAATTCTTTGGAGGTAGATATTTGTAGCCGCATCATATATAAGAGGACAATGAGCTCAGAAAGTTGCATAAATTGTCCAAATCACAGAGCAATGGTGGATTCCTGATTCCAAAGCTCTTGTTACATCCACCCTGGAGACAGACTGTTACATCTTTTTAATTGCACCCTTTTTCACTCCCGAGCAAAAAGCACATAGTGAAGTAGAAGGCGTGCCTCAAATAAAGCAGAGTTCAAAATCCATTTCAGTTTTGTCTCAACAATTTTGGACTTTTGCTAAAATATCAGCATTACAGAGTAACAAAAAAATCTAATGAAGTCTGAGGGAAATAATTGCTCACTGACTCCAACTATCTTTTGAAGAGATTCCAAAAGGCACATTTTAAGATTTTCAGTTCCATTACATTCCAAATGAAACAGTAGTTTGTAAAAAGGGAAAATATTGCATCTTTCTCCAAAGAGAGATAACAGAAATCTGCCTTGAATCAAAAGCAATGTGCTGTAGCACTTTCGTACACTTGAAGTGTCTGCTAAAGCTGTGCTTCCAGTAGGATATGGAGCGACGTATCACTGAAGTGAGTGAATCTTAGGGTGCAAAACTCATTCATTTCTGTCATTTGGGGTATTGCAATTTCTAGAGTAATAGCTTAGGACAGTTTTATAAATAGCAAATAACCTCCAAGCTACACTATCAAGGCTGCTAATAACAAGTCTGCTCTTCAGAACTTCAACTGCTGAAGAGTCCGTGGTGGTAGAAAACCACCCCTTTCTGTTGTTTTATAATTAACCGGAAATGATTTTTGGAAGTCAAATTTTTCCAGTATGTTTGAGAAATTGCTGTTAAAACACTATTTTTTCTTTTTTGCTGTAAAGGTAATATATAATCAAATAAATCCAAACAATAAAGGAGAAAAAAAAGACTTTGAAACTGTGATGGCCATACTGCTATTTGAGTAAATTTCTTTCCAATATTTTCCTATTTGTGCATATGAGCATATGTGTAGGCATTAAATTTATATGTGCATACATAGATTTTAAACAAAATTAGAGTTTGAATAGAACCTGCTGAATGCTAAACCAATACATTTGTATAAAGTCTCTACTTTCTTCCTTCAAATAATATTGTGAGCATATGTCTATGTCATTTGGAGTTTTTTTAAAACTTCACTTATGGTATTATATATTTCATTGCATACACACATAGACATATATATGTGTATTATATATGTATATTATATTATATGTGTGTGTGTATGTATACCTTTCCCTCCTTAAGGAATATTTAGGTTTCTAATTTTTCTTGCTATAAATATTACTAAGGTGAACGTTCTTTTCTATAATCATTAAGTACATAACTTATTTCCTCCTTAGACTAGAATCCTGGAAATGGGATTATTCCTTCAATGAGGATAAATATTTTAAAGACCATTGAGAATTAAAGCAAAATTGATTTCTAAAAGACTGCATCAATTATGTGGCCATTGTGAAATGACATTACTTGCATCAAGATATTAATTTCAGCCCTAAGAATAAAATTTTGATCTTTGTCTATCTGATTGGAAAATATTATATTCCATTGCTACTCTAATTTGTATTTTTTAGAGTGTAAAATTGAAATGTTTATAGGACATTTTTCTCTTTTCTCTTTTATGATGTGCTTAGTCATATTCTTGGTCTATTTTTCTTTTGGTCTTTTATTTGACAGTTTATATATACTCATTATAATTTAAGAATATTATGATTTGTGTCATAGTTATTGCTAGTATTTTCCCAGTTTTAACTCAAAATTTTATTTCAGATAAATTTATTTTATACAAGTTTTGCTGCTATGTGTAATCAAATCTGAAGATTAATTTCATTGCATTTATCTCTGGTTGTAGAATTTTAATGGTTTCACATTTTGGACTAATTTTATTATTCATGTGGATTTCATTTTGTTTCTATTAAAGGAAATACTAATTTGCTTCAAATAAGCAACATTCACAAAAGAATTTAATATACGTTGTGAAAAGTTGGTTAAACTTTAAATATTTCACAATCATACAGTAAGTGAAATGAAACTAATCAGTTTTAAATATTTTAACATATTCTTAGGTGGTCTTGGGATGGTTTCAGGCTTTCTGTCTTGTTCCTTTCAGCTGCCTCTTTATTTTAGCTTATTACCACTCTCCTTTTAATTATTATAATAATTTTATGATAGTTTATATCACCTATTACTAATCATACTTTTCTTTTTGGTTATTCTTTATTTATGAAAACCATGTTCTCCATGGCTTATACTTCTAGACGAATTTCACATTTTTATTATTTTTTCTCCTATCTTTTATTTTTTTTTTAGACAATGTCTCACTCTATTGCCTTGGTTGGAGTGCTGCAACTTCTGCCTTCCTGGTTCAAGCAATTCTTGTGTCTCGGCCTCCAACTAGCTGGGATTACAGGCATCTGCCACCACCCCAGGCTAATTTTTATATTTTTAGTAGAGACAGGGTTTCACCATGCCATCCAGGCTGGTCTCAAACTCCTGACCTCAAGCGATGAGCCTGCCTGAGCCTCCCAAAGTGCTGGGATTACAGGCATAAGCCTCTGCATCCAGTCCCCCAATTCTATTTTTATTTTAATAAAATGAGTAAAACTTGTACATTAATTTTAGAAAAACTGAAGTTTTTACAATAGATAGTGGTCCATGCAAGTATATAACATACTTTTTATATTTAATAAAAAAGTTGAGTTCAGTAAGTTTATTTCTTCATATATATCCTGAACATTTCTTGTTGAAATTATCAGAGACATTTTATACATTTTTCCTTTTTGCTATTTGAACTGAATCATTTTCCCTCATTTAGAACACACTGAGGTGATCTCTGCTACACAGGGAGATTATTACTGTTTATTAATGTGTATAGCTTCATCTGCATCCAATTTCATAAACTTTCTTAGTAAATTTATAAGAGTATTTCAGTTGATCCTTTTACATTTTTAGAAAAAATATCTTAAATTTAATATGATATCCTAATATTATCCTATATAATTTTCCTTATTTCCAATATTTACTCCTATGCTTTGAATCTTTCTCAGGACCCAGAACTTACAGGGAAATGGTAACACCAGAAGACAGTCACATTTTATCTTGCTCATGATCTTAAACAGGATATCTTATATTTTTTATTAAGTATATTTGTAGGATTATAAACATGATCTTAAATAATATTCTTTATCATGTGAAAACTTTATTCTTGTTTTCTTTTTTTACATATTTATTGATATTTTATTTTTTATTTTATTATTTCTATATTATTTACATTTTATTTTTATTTTTATTTTTATTTTTTTAAAATTTTTATTGCATTTTAGGTTTTGGGGTACATGTGCAGAACATGCAAGATAGTTGCATAGGTACACACGTGGCAGTGTGTTTTGCT
>CM052656.1:115965891-116000380 GCA_028533165.1 Leontopithecus rosalia | reverse complement strand
GCGTGAGGTCTGCCCTTTTGCTGTGGGCTCCGTCCTGCTGTTTTGGGCTCCGCCCTACTGACGTAGGCTCTGCCCTGCTGATGTGGGCTCTGCCCTGTAGGTGGAGTCTCTCTTTTATTGCAGGTTGCCTTGGCAACGGCTGACTGCGTCAGCAGTGGGCGGGTACCTCAGTAGGGGCCGAAGCTCTCGGCAATGGTGGATGCCCCTCCCCGACCGAGCTGCACAGTCATGTGTTCAGCTGTTCCCGCAGTGGAACTCTCAACCCCCGGCACTCCGAATCACCTTATTGCTTGTCCCTGTGGGGACCTCCCAGAAGAGGAGACCCGTCGACCTCCCAGAAATCTCCTGGTCTAGATCACCGTCCAAAACCCGTTCAATCAGATGAGCATAGCAATCTGCCCTCCCAAGTCTCAAATTGCCGGTTTAACAGGGCACCCAGCCCCGCGTGTTTTGTGCGCCGGCCGCAGCGGCGGCGCTGGTTGCCTGGCCGTGCCAGCGGAGAGTGCTGCGCTTGAGTCCTGCGTGCCTTTTACACCTGGGCTTTTTCCCCCGCTCTGTGGGCTATAAGGATCCGTCTGAAAATGCGGTGTTTGCTTACCCTCTGCGTCTTGACTGAGAGCTGCAGTGGTGAGTTGTTTCTACAGCGCCATCTTCCCTAAGTCCCTATTCTTGTTTTCTAAGAGGTAAACAAATCAGGTTAAATTTTATTGGATGTTTCTTAAGTAGCTAAGATCACCTTACGATATTTCTTAATCAGAAGAAACTGGACCTATCATTAGGGTGCATTTAATTAATGATTTTTTTCAATATTAAATCATCTTTACATATGTGCAATAAGCAATACTTAGCAATTATTCTTTTGCTATGTTCTGGAGAGATCCAGAGAAAAGATTTATTTTTTTCTGTGAAAGTTAAAAAATGCCTAATCTCTCTCTTTTTCTCTTAAACTGCATTTTATGTTTAATTGACAAATAATAATTGTATATACCTATGGGGTACAATGTAATGTTTCAATATATACATACATTGTGGAATGACCAAATCAGTCTAATTAGCATATCCATCACCTCACATAATTATCATTTCTCAGTGGTGAGAACATTGAAAATCCACTTTTTTTAGCAATTTTGAAACATATGATACATTATTGTTGACTACCGTCACCGTGCTGTGTAATAGATCACCAGAACTAATTCCTCGTGCCTAACTCAAACTTTGTAACAGTTGGCTAACATTTCCTCTTTCTCCATCCACTGCGCTGCCCCAACTCAGCCTTTGGTAACCACCATCTACTCTCTTCTGTGAGTTTGACTTTCTTACATTCCATCTGTAAGTGAGATGATATGGAATTTGTCTTTCTGTGTCTCGCTTACGTCACTTAGCATAAGGTGCTCTAGATTCAACCATGTTGTCAAAAATGACAGAATTTTCTTCTTTTTTAAGCCTGAATATCCCATTGTGTATATATGCCACTTGTTAAAATGCATTAAGCCATTGATGGAAACTTCAGTTGTGTCCATATCTTAGCCATTGTGAACAATACTGCAACAAACTGAGAGTCCAAACCGATTTCAACTTCTTCGGATATATATGCAGTAGTAGCATTGCTGGATCATGTGGTAATACTATTTTTAGTTTATCGAGGAACCACCATACTGATTTCCATAATAGCTGCACTAACTGGCATTCTCACCAATAGTGTACCAAGGTTTCTTTTTCTTCACATCCTCATCAACACTTATCTTTCATTTTTTTATAACATAATAACTGGTGTGAGGTACTACTCATTGTGGTTTAAATTTGCATTTCCCTGAGGATCAGTGATACTGAACAGTTTTTTATATATCTGTTGGCCATTTGTATGTCTTCTTCTAAAAAAAATGTCAATTCAGGTCATTTGCCCGTTTTTAATTAGCTAATTTGGGTTTTTTTCTTACTGAGTAGTTGGAATTCTTTATATGTTTTGGATATTAGCCCCTTACCTGATACATAATTTGCAAATATTTTTCCCAATCTGTGATATACCTTTTCACTCTGTTATTTCCTTTGCTGTGCAGAAATATTTTAGTCTGACACATTCTCATTTGTCTATTTTTCCTTTTATTGTCGATGCTTCTGTTGTCATAGTGAATAAATCACTACCAAGACCAATATCATGAAGCTTTTCCCCTGTTCTAGTAGTTTTACAGTTTCATGCCTTACATTGAGGCCTTTAATCTATTTTGAGTTGACTGCTTTTTGTATCTGGTATGAGATAAGTGTCCAATTTCATTCCTCTGCATTTAGATGCACAGTTTTCCCACCACCATTTATTGAAGAGAGTGTACTTTCCCCTTTGTTTGTGTATAGTCCATTTTCATACTGCTATAAAGAACTGCCCAGTACTGGGTAATTTATAAAGGAAAGAGGTTTAATTGACTCACAGTTCAGTATGGCTGGGGAGGCCTCAGGAAACTTATAATTATGGTGGAAGGCAAAGGGGAAGCAACGACCTTCTTCAAAGGCGGCAGGAAGAAGAATACTGAGTGAAGGAGGAAGAGTCCCTTATAAAACCATCAGATTCTCTGGAGAACTCACTCACTATAATGAGAACAGAATGGGGGAAACTACCCCCATGATTCAGTTACCTCCACCTGCTCTCTCCCTTGACACATGGGGATTTGGGGAATTACAATTCAGGATGAGATTTTGGTGGGGACACAAAGTCTAACCATATCAGTTTGTTCTTGGCACCTTTGTAAAAAATCAATTATCTGTAAATGCACAGATTTATTTCAGGACTCTATTACAGTCCATTGATCTATGTGTCTGTTTTTATGCCATGCTGTTTTTATACCAAAGCTTTGTAGTATCTTTTGAAGTCAGGTAGTGTGATGCCTCCATCTTTGTTTTTTGCTCAAGATTACTTTGCTATTTGGGGTGCTCAGTGGTTCCATATACATTTTAGAATTTTTTTTCTATTTCTGTGAAAAGTGTCGTTGGAATTTTGTTAGGAATCTTAATGTCTCTTTTTGAAAAACCATTCTTTGTAACTTTTTCCTACTATTATTGGTCATTAAGTATTTCCATTTCTTCTTGGCTCAACTTTGGCAATTAATGCTTACCTAAATACTAATCCCATTTCCTTAAGAGTTTTGACCCTAAAATTGCATCCTCATAATTAAACATCGCTATCTCCTCTGCATCTGTTGTTACATATTCTGATTGGATTTGCCAGTTTATTTTGCTATATTTTCTCCAGTGAATCATCTCAGAACTATTACATCTAAAAAAGTTTAATATATTGATTTCCTGTCCTCATCTTTATTTTCTTACTCCTACTTTTCTTGGATTTGTTTTATGAATTTTCTAATGTTTTTTGTCTTGAATGTTTGTTTTATTTATTTTAATTCTTACTTTAAAAATGAAAACCTATGTGTCTTTAAATGTGCCTCTAGTTAGAGTTTCTATATCTTTAAATGTGTAAATGCAATTTCCTCATTTTCTTCATTTTTCTAAATAGTTTGAGATTGGGGGTTTCTTTTTGGACCAGTTATTTAAGAGGGATATCGGGCCGGGCGTGGTGGCTCATGCCTGTAATCCCAGCACTTTGGGAGACCGAGGTGGGTAGATCACGAGATCAAGAGATCGAGACCATCCTGGTCAATATGGTGAAACCCCTTCTCTACTGAAAATACAAAAATTAGCTGGGCATGGTGGTGCACACCAGTAGTCCCAGTTAGTCAGAGGCTGAGGCAGGAGAATTGCGTGAACCCAGGAGGTAGAAGTTGTGGTGAGCCGAGATCGCTCCATTGCACTCCAGTCTGGGTAACACAAGTGAAACTTTGTCTCAAAAAAATAAAATAAAAATAAAGCGGCATATTTTCAATTTCTTGAAGGTTTGGTTTCTTATTACTGTTACTGGCACTTCTGTAAGAGGGTACAGTATTATTTCTTTATACTAAACAATGTTGTGATCTTTATTAAAAACTTGTCAATCACATTAATTTGATTCTCTGCATCCCTTCTTTGCCAATTTGATTTTTAAAAAACTCACCAGAATGTGTTATAGTCATTGATACTAATTGCTTATGTACTGTTACTTCCAAAAGACAACCGATTTTGTCACGATTTCATTACCTACAGGAAATTCACTGGCATATCTTTAGTTTGTATTGTGTTTTTCATCAATATAAAAAAAACTCAGTGTCCCTTTAAAATGTTTTTTAATTCAACTTTTCCTGAAATTAGTATTTTTCATTATTTTTTGTCTTTGTCTTATGAGTTTCTCATTTATTATATTATTGTTATTATTATTTTAAGCTTTCTGATTCTGCATTCAGGGTGTTTCCTATAAGCAACATTTATAATATGTATTGTAGTCCGTTTTCTTTACCCATATTGGCCCTTTCTCTGTTTACTCATCCTCAAAAGAAGAGATTTGCTGAGAGGCAGTGTTTGCTAACAGGATATTTTTGCTAAGGTCTAAGAAGTATTGGATGCTGTGCAACCTGAGTATGTCTTGTTCCCATTACTTCTTTTATTTATCATTTTTTGAAATTTTTTATTGATACATATTAGATGTACTTGTTTTCAGGACACGTGATCATTTGATAAATTGATATAATCAAATCAAGGTAATTTGGATATGTATTACCGTAAATATCTGTTTCCATTACTTCTTGTCCTGTGATTCTACGGGAGCGGCACTCCCTGATGTAGTTCAGAAGCAGAGGTACTTGGTTCTGAGTCGTGGTATGGAAGGATGTATGGAAGGGTTCCTTT
Organism: Leontopithecus rosalia; assembly: GCA_028533165.1. Classification (NCBI taxonomy): domain Eukaryota; kingdom Metazoa; phylum Chordata; class Mammalia; order Primates; family Cebidae; genus Leontopithecus; species Leontopithecus rosalia. The sequence continues at coordinate 115,995,616 of CM052656.1, read as the reverse complement.
CTCTCTTCTCCTCCCTCCTAAAGAAAAATCAACAGCAATTATGCATTAAAGAAAAAGCTATTGATATTTTCTCTAGAACTGACCTTGATTTCTGTGGTGAGGGCATGTTTTGATCATCTCCTATTCACCACATTGGTGACTGGGGGTCACCTCTTACTCTAAATAGTATGAGATTATGGAAAACAGGCATCTAACATGAGACAGATGAGACTGACAGCCGTTTATCAGTCACACACCCACAGCCCGGGAAAGGAAAATACTCTGGTACGTGCAGAGTCACATGGGGTTGTGCTCAGGCATTCAGGGAACAGGCAGGGTCTTTGGGGGTCAGGCTTTGTAGTAACAAAGTGTTGCAATGACCACCTGGTTCCTGCAGACTGGATGTGATTGGTTGGTTTGAATAATGTCGAGAGCTAGCAGGCAAAGTGAAGCCTGTTAGGTTGAGACCTGTGTAGAGTGCAAATAGTCTGGCTAATAAGGGAACTAGTCAGGTGGGGAGGTGAGGACATTTGTGCTAGAGAAGTTAGAGAAAGGTAATATAAATGGGTGAGGAGCATATCTAATGAAAGCAGGAAAACATGTGGTTAGACCTTTGGGGTCTGTGAGGTTCAAAGGCATCAAGGCAGCAAATGAAATTTGGAGCCTTATAATGTAGGGCACTAGATAGAATAAAAATAAACTATATTTCTCCTTCATATTAGCAAATTTTTGTAGTCGATAGTGTATAGTATGTGTGCGTCACCATAGATGTTTCTCAATCCAGTTTCAAAAGTCTTAAATTCAGTGTAAATTGCTCAAAGAGTCTCACAGTAGGTTGAATGCCAGTCTCAGGACCAGAGTGGAAATGTTGTCCTTAGGTAGTTTGGAAAGAATTTGGGGTTAGTGGTTTCAAAGACTGCCATCCAGACATTTGAAACTTTTGAGAAGATGTTAAAGAAAGCCATAAAAGTGGTAGTTACATTAAACACCAAGAAGCGGACTACAGGAGTACATTTGATACAACAAAACGAAGACTTCGCTTGACCTCTCTGTTCCTTCATTCTTTAATATATAAAATAAAGAATGAGTCTAGATGATTTCACAATCCTTTGTCTCTAAACCTATGGTGACAATTTCAGATAAATAGAAACATTTTATTTAGTGTCTACAGGCCTAATTCTCCAGAATAATTACTCTTTGCCTGTCCCCTACTAATTTATGACTTCCTTTTCTTAAGCAATACAGAATGCACATTTCCTGGTACACAAAAAAAATTCTAAAAAATGATTTTCAAATGAACAAATACATCTAGCTAAGCAAGAGATTTGGGGGGAATTCTAAACAATGTTAAATATTTTGAGTCCTCTATTACTTCAACAGTTGAACACTATTACTAACTAGCTGGTTATATCATGAAAGTAATAAGTAGGATTCACTGTGGGCATTACAAATGGCACGGAATGAATGGCCCATCAGAACTATGTGGCATATTGTTTCTCATGCTCCTGTTCAGTTAACCTGTGATCTGGAGAAGTTTCGTTCATCTCATTCTAGACCTCAAGTCTTCACTTTGTCTCCTTTACAAGGATGCTCCTGATTTCAATCAGCTACTGGAAATGTCAGATGAAAAATGGCACAAATGTGAATTATGACAATAAAAGTTTATAAGCTACTAAAATAAAGTTATAGTACCTAAGAGCTGAGTCAACTGACAATGTTAAATGGAACATTTTACAACCGGTCCTGGGATAATGATAAAAAAAAAAGGCACACAGAGCATGAAGAAATATCTGACAGGAAACAGGCCCAAGATCAAGCTCAGGCTGCATGATGGTGTGTGAGCTCACCTGGAAAGCGGGCAGGAGGAGGCGATAATCTAAGGTCTGTGGACTGCCTGCTCTGTGTCCGGCCCTTGACAGCCACTATCTCTGTGACTCCTCATGACAACTCAGGGAGGGACAGTCTGTTGTCATCATCTCACAGAAATTGAGGCTTAAGTGGTCCAGCAATCTGCCCAACAACTATACTGTTAAGGCAAGACTTAACTTTAAAAGTCTGCCTGACTCCAAAGCCCAAGCTCTCTCTATATCTTTTTATACTCAATTCTGTCTCTTCACAGAGATAGATAATCTCCATATAAATAAAGTAAATTTTAAGCATCCTGAGGAACCTTTCTGTCTGACTTGATACAAGTGTTTGTCCCATGCTCTCAATTCAGGCGACGCTTCTCTTTACCGTGTAAATTAGCTATACCGAGAACGTTAAATGATACCTAAATATGGCAAAAATATGGCACTAGAATGACGATGGCATTAGAAAGAAAGCCACATGCTAGAAACAATGTTGAAGGATGACTGCAGAAAGTTTGAATACGTAACATCGTAGTCTTCTCTTTTTTGTTAGATAATCCCACTCACAAAATGTTTTGTCCATATCCAAAGATTTATATTACCTTCCTCAAACTTTTCTAGTACAAATGTCCTTCTCACCTGTCACACCAAACCCCCAAATACCAAGTCACAGTACTTCTCATTTCTGTTTTCCACAGCATCCCCCGTGACGACAGTGCTCTGTTGTGCCCAGGGGGATCCAGGGGTATCTCCTAAAAGGCTGGTATTTGGTGTAATGACACAATTTCTTAAAAATATTATGTTTTACCTTTAAAGATCTTAGAAAATTTGTATTCTTCTTCTTCATCTGACTTTGTTATAATATAAAGATAGTGTTTTCAATTACTTCTTATGGACCAGAATTCATGCTCCAAGAATTAATGTCATGTTAATTTTAAGGCTTCACATACTCTGTGCAAACTCCTCTTACTCTAGCCAAAGAAACACGGTGATAAAAAGGTATAATCGCATGACATGCAAAGTGCTGATGTGAAATGAAAAGGACAGAAATACGACTGGGATATTAATTCAAGAGGGGAAAAATGGCACTGTTTGAATAGGCTTAGAAGGATGGTTTAGTTCTTCCTGAAAATAAGGAGGATGTTATCTCACCTTATCTTGACCTCCACCTCAACTCTCCCCATTCAAGTACAATCAAATGTTTAGTTCCTGTGTGTGTACACACACATGCACACACACACAAACACGTGCATACACACAAAAGCACACATACACACATCAAAAAGGCTACACAATATCCAATAGACAGACTTATAGAGAAACAGTCAGTGAACTTCATTTACTCGTGTAAACATCAGATGAAGGCACCATGTCACTATAGCAACAAAACCATATATTTTCATTATAATAGGACCCAAATAAAATAGTAAAGTGGAACTTACAAAATAGGTAATATTTATTTGGATAGGTATTATGATACCTATCATAATTGGTATTATTTTGCCAGATAATCCCTATTTGCCAGGCACTGTTCTAAATACTAACAGTATAAGGATAAATAAGACACACACAGCTTCTGCAAATCAATAGCATGATTAACATTACCTTTGCCACACAGTTCTGCTGACAAAATACCTATTTCATAAGTTCCACTTTGCCATTTTATTTATCTGTGCTATAATTTACTTAGGCTAGCTTTCACATATGGGTTCAAGAATATAATAGACACAGCTAATTTTCATTGTTGATCCACAGTAATAGTCATTGAGAAGGTAAAAAACAAAAGACAAACAGCTTTAAATGGGAAGTGGCACAATTAATCACGATTGTCATACTTATGCACTTGCTGACTGTGATCAGAACAGGTTAAGTTAAATCCCATTTAAGAGTGTGCATTGTCAAGGTAGACACCAAGAACCACTTTCTACTGCAGGAAACAACCCTACAGTCCATGTGCCAAGGATGGTACTGAAGCCCAGTCCTACTGGTTCATAGACCGATTGCTCTGGTCCCATATCCTCTTCACCTCCCCTTGTAGGAGTTGTTCCTATAAAAAGGCAAAGACATGATGAATTCTTGGCATTTGCATATTCAAAGATAATCATTTCCTGTTCTCATAATGCATAACATTTAAAAAATTCAACTCATTTAGAGTTACAGTTAAATTCTCTTGTTAAGTTAGATTTTTCTCTTTTAAGCATTCTGTAGTACTATGTCTCTGTAATACAGTTGGTAATACTAGATCTCCTTGCTGTTTTTAAAGTATTGCCTATAACTAAGTATGGCATATATAATATGTATAATATAATACATTATACTTTATATATTAAATGATATCCCAAAATTCACTGAAGAAATCAAAAATGTGTGTGGATAGAGACAGAGAGATAGATATAGAGATAGATGAGTTATAGCACAGATCCAAAGCAAAAGTCAAAACTTAAAAGCAAATTAAAGCAATTACCTTGAATCCTGAGTAGTTTCATATATACCTAGTATGACATCATAATGAAATAGAGATACATTATTTGGTAGTATTAAATTGAAGAATTTACTCATTAGGTCAAAAGAAAACCTCCATGTTAACCAGAGATTGCAAATAATTTGACCAACAGCGTTATGTGATATTACCATAAGGTGTCCCTGGATTTATCAAAGTTGTGAAAATAATTCAACATCTATCACCTACATACATTATCTCACTAGCCTTACAATTAGCATAGGAAACAGACTATTTGGTCACAGAAAACATTTTTCATTCATTCACTACGTATTTGCCAAAGAATCCCTATAGGCCAGGCACTGTTCTAAATACTAGAAATATAAGGATAAATAAGATGCACACGTGGCTCCTGCAAATTAATGGAATAGTCGGGATTACCTTTACAACCTGGTTCTTTTGACACCCATATTGCATGATGCAAATTAACGGTGTTTTGTGACCTTCAAAATGTTTGGGGTGCTTTGCTTATCATTTTACTGTTAATTACAGAATTAAATAAATTTTGACAATCAAGTTTCAGATGAGCTTTTTTGCTTTGTGTGTATTACTGAAGCGAATAAAGCTCTATGAATTGTGGAATTATAAAATATTCACAGAAACTTACAACTCTGCAGCTGAATAACAATTGCATTTATTCCAAACAGGCAATTGGTTTCCAAACACATTAAACAAAGGCAATTTAGAAAGCTTCTTCTTCTTCCTGGCATCATTAACGTTGTTGAACGTCCTGGGATTCTGGAGTGTTTCACAAAGGTAAGTCAGTGTGTGAGAAGATGAAAAATTTCTGAGTCCATGAAATATTGGTCTGGGAACCATCAGCGAGCCAGCGGGAATTCTGTATGCCATGACTGGACAAATTAGCATATTAGAAAAATTCGACAGATTATTCAGAGCAAGAAATTTCAATTTAGACTTCACTTTTTCCATCGATCCTCATAATAAAAGAGTGCTTTACAAATTCTAAAACATGTTCTAACACAAGATTTTTCTCTCCACTATGTAGCATCACTTTAGAATTAGAAATAACCATATTGATAGTAAGAATGAGTGAATCATTACCATTAAAAGCAAATATCATTAAACAAATAGCTAGAAATCTAATGATGCTTGAGATTTGGATCCTATTCTGGCCTTTAAATCAGCAGTGACCATTTCAAGGTCAATTAAAAAAAAAACTGTACAAAATCCCTAGCTTGTCACCTGAGACCACCTGAGGGTGGCTTAATATGTACCATCTACCATCCATCAATCCATTGCCAGACCATCATTGTCTCTCTCTCTCTCTCTCTCTCTCTCTCTCACACACACACACACACACACACACACACACACCCCTTGACATATTCTTGTACAGCTGTGTACTTTTGAGGAAATTCTCTAACATCTCTGGGCCTCTGTTTTTACACCTGTAAAATAAAAAACCTCTTGTGGGTTTTAGGGGAACGAATATTGATAAAGGGCTAAGCACAATGTCTGTCACAAAGCAGGAACTAAACAGATTTTCATTTTCTTCATTTCCTTCCATCCATTTATCTCTTTAGTCATGTAGTCATATATTATCCCATCCATTGTCACTTCACCCTTGCCTAGATCATTATTTTATTAACCTAACAAATCTCTTTTTGAACATCAGCCATGTGATAGGTAGTGTCATAAACTAGAAAGATGCAAAGTCAGTAAGTCAATAAAGGTTTAATTCCATCAATGTTCTGGTCTGATTGGCTTATAGTCCAGTATAAGAGAGGATCAAACCTCATGCAAGGCAGAATTGATGACAAAATTAAAAACCTTAATGGCTTCCTGAATTTTTCTATTTCTCACACTCTAAAGTATATAAATTATCAAACTGATCCTTTCACAGTGCATACTTTTCCTAAATGCTGATCTCATTCTTAGATGGACAATCATCTTAGAGAATCAGAAAGTTTTACAGAAAGATCCAACAGGAATGTTCTTAGCATTGTAGCAAAATCGATTTCCCAATGAAGACGGAAGCTGGAGGCATGGCCTCCTCCCCCTCCATCCACTGCCTCTAGACCCATAACTGTTGCTCATCCAGTAATTCTCAAACACCTGCACTGTCTCTCAGTTTTTACTGTATATCCTATGGTAAGTTTTGATCCTTGAAATAATTTAGTTAAATTACTAGTTATAATACAACTTCAGCAAGCTCTTTAACCTTGCCAAACCTCGGTTACTTCATTTTAAAAACAGAAATGATAAGAATAGTAACTGTGTCATAAGGTTTTTGCGAGGATGAGTAAATGCTCCAAAGTGTTAGCAATTATAATTATAATGGTGTCATACCTAGCCGTAAGCTCTCTTCTTCCCCCATTTTGTTCTTCTCCTAGACTTATGCAGAGGTGTGGCCAAGATGACCACGGTCATGGACAGAGTTCAGGTAGAACTAGCTTTGGACCCAGAATCCATTAGCCCAGGGATTGATTCATTAACATACCCACTCAACCAACAGGCTAAGCATTGTTTCAGGCACTGGAGTTGAACCGGCAAATTCCTAGTCTACATGGAACCAACATCTAGGGCCCAAATGAAAATATTCAGGTGTGATTCTTTCTCTGTGATTGTGGAACAAGTCAGTTCCAGTAAAGAAGTGAGTAATAGTGGTGTGGGGTGCACAGGACGAGGTAAGAATAAAAACATACAACACACCAGAGTTTGGAAGAACCAAAGATGAGAAGGAACGAAGTAAAAAGGTAAAGTTCATTCAGAAATAAATCTGATTCTTACCAAATCTCTATCTCCTATCTACGTTCTCTTCTCCTGCATACTTTTTTAGGGAGAGAATAAAGAGAGAGAGGAAGAAACAAAGCAGGAAGAAATTAATTTTCCATGTGTTGAGCAGCCTGTGTGTCTTGGGTGGCAAGCCATACACACACACAACTGCACTGAACTCCCTATCACCTTCTTGGCATATAGATCTTATAATTCTACTTTATAAATCAGAAAACAAAACTGCAAGGCTAGTTAATTAAATTCACAAAGTTCACATAACTAGGATTCAACCTCAAATTTGTCTCTGAAGCCCACACTTGCGTACTCCTGGGCTGTGCGGCCTCCAAGTGCCATCAAAGAGCCCTCTTCTTGCTCTCTGACAATTCCTAACTTGGTTTGGGAGAAAACAATTGCCTTCAGTTAAAGTAACTCTACCCGCCACCACCTGTTGACCAGCACCCCACAGGGAAAAAATGGATGTCACACAGAAGAAAGGAGAGCCAGGAAAATTTGCCTCCAGAGACTAAGCAGCTAGAACCAATGACACCAATGCCAAGGCACATGTTGCCTTGGGGACCTATGGGCCATTGGGATTGGACAGGCCAAGTCAGAAGAGTTAAGCAAGACACAGTGTGAAATCTGAGAAAGTAAGACCATTGTCTGCAGTGAGGAGCACATGATTGCGATTTTTTTCTACCCTGATGGTTTTTGTCAAAAACATAAGCACGCTTATTATTCACATAAGCAAGAACAATGTCATGCAAAGAAACAGGCAAAAGTACCAATGTCCCAGGGACAGCATTATTGAAACGTATTACTTATAAGTCAAATTTTATTTAATCTCAGCACATATGCAACCATAATCCCATTTTTATCAAACCCAAAGGTGTATCTGTTCAAAGCCAGGTGACAGCGGTAAATCTTTCAAAAACAAGGCATTCCCAACTTATTCTTGACCTCAAGATCTTGAGGACAGTGGATTAATTATGAAACGACATCCTCACCAACATACAGGTAGGATGAGGTCTGTTTTAGCACCCTAGAAACCTCCACACCCAAGTTCATATTTGTCTGACATAATATTAGGGTAAGTCCTAGAACCAAACCAATCTTGTGAGGGCCTCTGGGACATTATCTCAAATCCCCAGCTGCATAAAGCTAGGAATTATACTTACATATAAAGCCAGACTTACCTGTCACATGTACCAAATCAAAAAAGCAAAAACAAAAACAACCCCTCCACAATCAAATCTGAAATACCGCACTGGTGACATGACATACCAGAGGCTTTCCAGTTTAGGGATGAAAAAAGTAGGTAGATGAAATTTATTTTCCTTGCTGAAAAGTATTAGGTAAATATGTCTATAGTGCTTCATATAAATATGTATCCTATCCCACATTGGGTGCTAAAATAAAAAGAAATTTCAGGTGTTTTGAGGGGGAGGGAGCAGAGTGTTTTTAAAACTAATGTCACCATCCTTCCAGTGTTGTAAAACACATCTTATAAAGTTGATATTGCACTTGTTTTGTCAAATATGTCAGTAATCTTTTGTGCCTATGCTGTAAGAATTATTGAAAGTGACATAAATCAGAGACAAATGACCAGAATTGTTCAGGCAGTATTCATTCTCTTACAGTTATAGTTATTTTTAGTAATTTATTGAGGAGGAAAAGAAGGTAAAATTAACTTTTGAAACCTTCACAAATCAAAAATAGATGACCAACCTCATCTATTTGTGAGACTCGTGTGTATGTGATAAAATTAAACTTACAGCCCATATTCATTTGTTCATTTGACAAATGTTTATTGAACACCTACTATGTGTCAGTCACTGGGAATAAAGCAGTGAATAAAGCAATTCAAAGTTTCTATTTTCTTGGAACTTACCCAAAAGTGTTTGAGAAAATAATTTGTCTTTAGAGGCAGTATGCCATACAGGAAAAAGGCCAGGATTCAGAACAATCAAGTTCTGGTTCCAAATCCAAACTCTGCCAACTATTTCTATGAACGTTAAGCAAGTTATTTAACCTCTTGGAAGTTTCAGTTTCTCAGTCTGTGAAATGGGGTGATTGTAAGTACTAGCCCCTTAAACGGGGCTAGTACTTAGAATACACTGGAAAGACAGGCTTTTCTGGAGGTTGGGGACGGGGAGTGCACAATCTAGAAATATATTCACGGAATCCTTCTTTGACAATGGCGGTTTCCACAGTCTCAGCGCTGAATTTACAAATCCCTGGTAAACCTCTTGCCGCCATGAAATCTGCCAAGTCAATAGGCTTTCAGACTTAATCATCACCTCCATCAGCACTGAAGACAGCACAGCAGGTTGTAAAAAAGCGCCACCTAAAGGTCCTTATGAGACTGTACTAAGTCACGAAAACTCCTTTGTCCTTTTAAAAAGACTGTTTCGGTGAGCAGCACTCTTAAATAAAATCGACAGTGTTGTGCCCGTATCTATGAGCCCATCATAAAAGGCAGACAAGCACAGGGCGGAAGCAAATGATTTATCAATTCATCTACATCTGGCCCTAAGAAAAGCTTGCTTTCTTTCTTTTTTAGATATTGTAATCTAAATCATTTTAATGCCCCGAACATCCGTGGAAGTAATCTTGAAGAAACACTTCTCCTCCACGAAAAGTCTCTGAAATTTTATGGCAGTATACAGAAATTTTCTTCAAGTATTGATCTTTGGGAGACAGCCCTGTGAAACTGTATTTGGGTCTACCTGTCTTATGAGAACAGTATTCATTGTTTTCTTCTTCAGTTGAGCAGTTTATGTGTTTCAGTGTAAGATCCAATATATATGAAGGTGATTTTTATAAATATCATCTGTATACTTTACTACAAAGACTAGTTATGACCTTTCTGGTAAACTGTGATGCTTTTGCATTAACATTATGCATTAGAATTAGTAAAATAATTCCAAAGTCTAGGTGATTACTCTATGACCAAAAAAATGAGTTTTCTATACACTAGTAATACTTTACAGTTTTCTACAGTGGTTCAGTCATTGAAAGCAGATGACTTTTTTTGGAGTTTCAGTGATTCATTAGAAGCAAAATGCCAGTATTTTAATATACTCTCTTTCAATACACTTATTGAGAGCTTATTACATGCCAAGCATTGTGACCATTTACTGTATATAGCTGAGTAAATAATAAACATTTACATGATTTTGCTATATTTGCTCTTAATACACTATTAAGATATGACTTCATTAAAGAAATTTTCTCTGAATTTAAAAGCCGTATTACTAAGACAGGTGTCCTTAACAGAGAGAATGTCCTCACACTAAAAAAGTTGAAAAATTAATGTAAGTTACGGATTGTTGGAATTAAAGGAAAGAGGAAATGAAGGAAGATAAAATGAGGAGTGAGAGGAGGGTAAGTGACCAAACCAAATAGAGCTGCTTAAAGGAACTGTACAAATAACATCTTTCGGTCTCCACTGCCAATTCAGAAGCATTCAGAAAATCATCTTCTAAGAGTTTGTTCTCTTATAAGCAAAAATATGTATAAACTCATTTTAAAAAATTAAATGAAATTAATGTCTGTTTCTTTCTAGCAGTATTTGTCAAAATTTGGTTGAGGACAACTTGCTACAGGTGAATCTTTCTGGCTCCTACACAGACGGCTTTAACCAAAACCTTTTTTCAGATTGGGGTCCAGGAATTGGTGGTTTTAATAAGTACACCTAAATCGTTCTCATATTCCCCAAAGTTTAAAAGCCATTGCTTTTCCAGGACAATTCATGCTGGATAAGACAGGTGAGTTTATCAGCTGACTGCAAATTATTCTACAATTATGCACCTCCCTTCTGTCTACATAAAATATTTTAGGTCTGTAGAATAAAAGATTTATTCAACTTGTTTAGGTACACTATGCATTTTTAATTGCAAAAGAGGAGCTGTAAAGCACCAGGTGTTTTTCTTACTCAAACTATTTTTTGTTTGCGGACAAATGAAAAGACTTGCTAGTACGGGCATAAATTCTTTCCCTGCAACTTTTTCAAATCCTTTCTGTTTAGCAATCGTTTCCCAGCAAAACTGTGAGGCAGACCCCTGATATTCCTTAGAAGCTTTCCTTGCTGCAAAAGGTTAAATGCCAAGTTTGCAATTTGGGTTTAATGAACACCCAAAAGAGCAAGAAATCTTTAAACACTTCACCTCAGTACAAGTGGGAAGCTCTAGTCTCTGCTACTGTTAGAAAAGGGTCTGCTTTATGTTGTTCTTCCCACTCCCCACAAGTTTGCCTTCATCTCCTTAATTCCTACATCATAATAGAAAAAGGTGCTCATTATGCTTTCACTTGTCCTTAGAGATGAAAGATCTACAGAATTATAAAGTTGACCCAAAGCAAACACCAAAAGAGCTTAGAATTCTCACGTTGGCGTTGACACTCGTGATTAGCTAAATTGCAGTAACTGCACAGGCTTCCATTCAGAACAGGATGCACTCACACAGCAGTTTCTTCTCTACTGCCTAGCAACATTATCACTGAGCACCTGGAATAGTTTAGGCATTAAGTGTAATTGGTTTTGCTTTACATAAATCTGTAGCTTTGTAAATAAGCAGAGCATTTCAGCTTCTATATAACACCAATTAACTGAAAGGGATGCGTTGTTTGCAGAAGCCTGCTGGGTTTTGTACTGTATTTCTCCAGTAATATGCTCAGCGGCGGGTGAAGTTCTGTGTCCCTGCAGTGTTCCATTTACTCCAGCCACTTGGTGCCAAGGGTCTGTACCCGCCACTCATTTGCTCCATTTTTCACTGGTGGCAAAAGGTTGGAAAAGTGAAGACTTCCCTAAGAAGCACCTTCTGTGCTCTATTTCTGTCCATGATCAAGGCCCAAAAGGTAAGGTATTTGAAAATGTTTTCTGTGACCTGCAGAGCACAGGTCTGACCCCACCTGATTCTGTTCACAACTGACAGTAACATCTCTTTTCTCTTCCTTTTTTTCTTGTAACACTTCAATCCACTGTAGCCAAAAGTCACTGCATTGACTGTCTATACAAAATTAAGAACTCTTTTACAAGTGAAAAGAAGTCACACTTCATCAGAGTGACTTCTTTAATAGCCAAAATAACCTTCAGAGATCTGCTCCTGTAAGTAGGTAAATGTTCCCAAGCTGCGTGGATATTTCTCCTTATTGCTTCTTTACTCCATTTAATCCCTTGTCTATCATATCCCCTTCAGGTAATCTTGATTTATAGCATTTTTCCACCCTGGCCAACCTTTCATTCTCTTGGTTTCTGAAAGTGTTTTATCAACTATCAGAGTAACAGTATCACCAAATAACAGCCAAGAATTCCAAAAAGTTTCCTATTATAATATTGCACGATTTATAAATTGAAGGAGAGAAAATAATCTCTTCTGAAAACTGTTAGGACCCCTTGTTCTATGAAAACAGAGCTTCCCCTCTGGTACTCTGAGCCAGCTGGGCGAGAGGCATCTACCATCTACCCATTCTCTCACTACAAGAGAAGCCAGTGTTCAATTATTGGTCCCAGACTTATGAGTAAAGCCCTTAAATAAAATCAGCAGCCAAGTGACGACAGCACACAGGTGCTGCTAGCATTCAGGTCTGCTTGTAGAGAACAGGGAAATTAAAGAAACCACTAATAGTAGCAACTCACATCTATGTCACCTCTTACAGTTTACAAGTTGCTGTCACACATATTATCTCATTTGATTAGCACCATCACTCCGGGAGGTAGGCACATTTTAGCATGTCCATTTTGTAAATGAGAAACTGTAACTCTTGAGACTTTAAGTGATTTATCAGGGGTCACAGAGATAGTAGGTGGCACAGATAGGACTTGAACCTTGGTCTGTCTGTCACTAGGAGTGCTAGCTCCTTCTGCAATACTCATAATGTCACCAACATTGGATCATTCTCCAGACACTTAGGTGAAACACTCTCTACATCATCCAAAAGGGAAGAAGAATGGGAGAAAAGATTATGTGAAGGTTACAGACTCTGACAAAAGCTTTTCAGGCATCTCTTCTCCCTCACTCAGCTCTCCCTATGGAGCCATCCCGTGTCCGGCATGGACCTCAGGATGTCAGAAACAGTCCCTGAAAAGACCAACCCAGATTGAACACCATGGCAGGGGAGGAGGTCTCAATGTCAAAACCATCCTTTCCTTTTCCTTTCATCAAACTGACTTGGCTGTGCTACAGTCAATTGCAAACTGCCTTAGAAAAGCAATTTGAGAAAAACGAAGGTACCCTGAAAAGAGTTACTACTAATTATGATGACTTCCGTGGACTTGTTAAGTTCAACGACATTGTTCTAAGTGTTTTCAATGCATTTGCTCATTTAATCATCACAGTAACCCCATAAGTTAAATACAATGGTTAACTGTATTTTATAGATGAGAAATATAAAAGATACAGGAGCTAATAACTTTCCAAGGGTTATGCAGACAGTATGGGCAGAGTCAAGGTTTGGACCCAGGACATCTGTCTACAAAATTCCTCTCTACATAACTGTCTCTCAGTATAGCTGTTATCTACAGGAGGTTTTTCTATATTCCAAGGCGAGCTGAATTCCAGGGAAGATAGTGCCAAAGCTTAACGGATTTCAGTCTTTTTCTGTCTCAGCACATAAAAATATGACTTCTTCCATCGGTAATTACCAGGTTGAAACAACATTGATACTCAACATCCCTACACTGTCCCCCTTTTTCTCCTTTCAAGAATAATTACTTTCTCCTGCTTACACGTGAAAGTAAAGAGATATTCTAAGAAGAATAAATATTTTACCAGCAACATTCAGTAAGATGAGAGAAGACATGTGGTTGGGTAATCTGAGGTGGAAATAGTTATTGTAAGGCAAGGGAAAGAGTTTGTTAATGCCAGGCGCAGTGGCTCATGCCTGTAATCCCAGCACTTTGGGAGGCCAAGGCCAGTGGATCACCTGAGGTCAGGAACTCAAGACCAGCCTGGCTAACCTGGTGAAACCCCATCTCTACTGAAAAGACAAAAATTAGCTGGGCATAGTGGCAGGTGCCTGTAATCCCAGCTACTCAGGAGGCTGAGGCAGGAGAATCACTTGAACCTGGGAGGCAGAGGTTGCAGTGAGCCAAGATCACACAAGTGCACTCCATCCTGAGTGACCGAGCAAGACTCCATCTCAAAAAAAAAAGAGTTTGTTAAATGCTATATACAGTGAGGAAGTTAAAGAAGGGACCCAACAGCATGGTTCTTGGGGCAAAATGTCAGGTTCTGTGGCAGTGAATGGGCACATCTATTTAAGAATTGTTGTAGGCATACCCTTCTAGTGTTCCTCAAATGACAATGTATGCCCTCTGTTTCTCATCTGAAACAGTCAAGTTAGATCAAGATAGGAACTTGATCTGACTTCCTCCAGGAAGTCAGATCAAGGAGGTCAACTAGGCTCTCTGCTTCCTTAACTTCTATGCAGACATTCCTGACATTTCCTGGATTCCTCCAGCCCTGTCCTCCTGCCCTTCTTCTCCAGGAATACTCAAAGATAGTGATGATAAGACTCTCTCTCTCTCCCTCTGGCTGTGTGTTCCATGAAGGCTGTCTAGAGTAGAAAAGACGCTATGTGAAAAAATAATAATAAATAAAATAATAAAAGATGCTAATGAGAGCCAGGACCATTTCCCCGGGTGATGCACTGTCCCTAGTCCACTCAGAGGCTTTACTAATTATTAAATAATAATAGCACCCAAACTCCAATCTATCATTCATCACACAGGTTCGAATCCACTTCCTGGCTGAGAGTCAGTTTGTTTCTCAAGCTTGCTAAACCACAAGTGACCAAATCTCAGATACATACAGTAATGAGTCAAGTGCCTGTTACCATGGTAGCAGCAAATCAGGAGCACGTTTAATGACATGTATGCAAAGAGAAAGGCGATGGTTCTACCAGGGACAAAAAAATGGAGAAGAATGAGATCAATGGGAGGCAGAGATTCGGCAAAAATCGGGGGGCAGACACCAGAACGTTAAAGACGTTACCAGGAAAACCTGCATCTCATCATCGTGGTCAGTTTTTATCTTCCCAAAGCAATCAATAGAAGCAACATGAGGAGAGTGGAGAAGACATGCCACATTTTTAAATAAGTAAAAGAGCTCTATATCAGAAATGCCAGAGGGGAAAGGAGAACCTCAAAAGCTAGGGCAGTGAGTAGCCATCTGGAATTTTCTATTTCCCATTTTGGCACCCGGCATAGCACATAGTAGGCATCTTGCTTCGTCTGAGTTGACTATGACTCCACCTTGAGCCCGCCATACTGCTTTTTTACCATTTTCCCAAGCATCTCTTACATGAGCTAAACCTGCCTGATCAATTTCCACTGTGTCTCCAGAAATACAGACTTTTGTTTCTAGTGCAGCTTATGCAGTTCTGCCTTATTTCATTGCAGCCAACCGTGCCTGAAAGACAGGAACAAACAAGATGGACAAGCGTGGCAGTGAATAAACCATTTTACTGCAATTAGAAGTTCACGGAGAATAAATTATCCTCTAGTTCAAGCTGTCCAGCAGTAATTCTCATTAATAATAACGCTTCAACAACAGTCTGCTTCCCACATCGACAGTGGGTGCTAGAAACTTTTTCATTGCTCTTGAAGCAGGAGTCACATCCCAGACGCTAGCCCAGATTGCCATATGTAGCACACAAGAGAAAGTTTAAATTACAAAGAAGTTTGAATGTAGAACTGGCTGTGAAGTTCACTGGCTAGATAAGCAGGTGGAACAATTCAAAGTGACCCTCTCGTTCAAGCTTTCTCTTCTAATTCATGCTAAATAGTAAAGGGATTTTCACATTAGTGAGTAAGTCTACCTAAGAGTACAGTTTCCTGAATTCTGTCCTCTTGCCTCATCAGAGATGTCTCTTTCACTACCTTTGCAATACATGGCCATGAGGCTACAGAGAATGTGGTGTCCATGAAGGCAGAGATTATTGCAAAGATACACACACAGATATATATATATATATATTCACATATATACAGAAATACACATATATACATATGAAGTCCCAGCTAGCAGTTGATGCCGGATGTCATCTAGAAGACCTTCCACATGGGAGGTGCATCCCGGATGGTCTCTTCATGTTGTCTTCCTAGATGAGCCATTTTGACTTCTTCAGAGCATGGTGGTTGGTATGGAAAGGGAAGCACCCCAGTAAAGAAAGCAAGCCAGGCTGAAATCCCATTGCTTCTTACATTCTAGCCTTGGGGGCTAACCAGTATCACTACCACTGCATTCTATTTGCCGAGGCAATCTGAAAGCTCTATCTAGATTTAAAGGGAGAGAAAATAGGTTCCATTTCTTCAGAGAAGTAGCAAGATTCTAGAAATTCATCTGGGACCAGAAACATTATGTAAGTTGAAAGCTAAAGGGACATCTGCTAGCCAAACAAAGGGCAGTGGTAGGAGCACTCCAGGTCACCTTAGGAAGTAACATAAGCAGAATACCGAAGTGTGAAACAGCACAAGTTCTGGGGAGTCCAAGTTATTTGCTGTGACTGGACCACATGATTCAAGGACAGAGTAATGTGACAGAATCTGCTTCAAAAAGATAATTCAGTCAAAAATGCAAAGGAAAAGTGGGAGGGACTAGACAAGAGTTAGAGAGCCCAGTTAGGTGACAATTGCAATATCAGTAAGAGATAATGAGATCCAGGTTAGGATGGGATTGCTCTGGATGGAGAAGAGGGGAAGAGCATAAGAGATTCAAAGATAGAATAATAGGAAGGAACCATTTATTGAATTTCCATTCTGCATGTAATTCTCACTCTTGTGTAATTTTCACAATAAATTTGTATCTTGGAATTATTCTACGCATTTTATATATAAAGAAACTGAGACACAGAGAAGTCAAGCTGCTTTCTAATTTTCCCACAAGTTGATCCAGGATTTGTAGACCCCAGCAATGAAGCCCACACATTTAATTACTAAGCTATACTGACTGTATGTGCTGGTGACAAAGGAAAAAGGAGTCCAGGATCACTACTAGGTTTCTGGATTAAATAAGTTATGTGGGCCGGGCACAGTGGCTCACGCCTGTAATCCCAGCACTTCGGGAGGCTGAGGTGGGTGGATCACGAGGTCAAGAAATTGAGACCATCCTGGCCAACATGGTGAAACCCCGTCTTACTAAAAATACAAAAACTAGGTGGGCGTGGTGGCGCGTGCCTGTAGTCCCAACTACTTGGGAGGCAGAGGCAGGAGAATTGCTTGAACCCGGGAGGCCGAGGCTGCAGTGAGCCGAGACTGCGCCACTGCATTCCAGCCTGGCGCCTGGCGACAGAGTGAGGCTCTATCTCAAGAAAAAGAAAACAACTTATGTGTCTGGTAATGTGACAGAGATAAAGAAATGCCGCAGGATGAGAAAGTGGAATGGATAAAGACATGTTTGTACACAGTGAATTTGAGACATCTGTAGGAAAGTGAGTGGAGATGTCAAGTATCTTATCGATGATCTAAACAAGGCATAATAGGCTTTGTTCATATGGAAATGGGTTGGAGTCATCAAGCATTTATACTCAAGAAGGATCTTAGAAAATATCTAGCCATATTTTTAGTTTATAAATGTCAAATTCTAGGCCCAGAGAGGTGATGTGACTTAGCCACAGGTAAATAAACTCTTGTCTAACCTAGCTGGTAAAGCTTCCAGGACCACTGACTCTCAGTGCAGCTCTGTAAAGTATGTATTTACCAAAGAATTATAAGGATAAAAGAAAAGGTTTCATATCCAATGCTGGATTTAACAAACTTAATTTAGTTTAATTTCTATAGGACTTTTCAGAAACTTTATTATATGCATTGGGAATTTGCTGAGAAAGGGGTTTGCTATTCAGAGTCTTCTAAATACATAGGGCAACATAATCCTTTACTCAGGGAGCATTTCTCAGCACTGACCTTCTCTAGACACTTTGGAAAAGCTGGTAGGGTGGAAAGGGCACAGGCTTGGGATTCAGACAGCTTTGAATTTGAACTAAGTCTCTACCAGGTAGTAGCTGGGAAGCCTTTGACATACTATTTAATCTCTGGACTTCAGTTTCCATATCTGCAAAATACAAGTAAGAATCTAGCTGTCACAGTGCTTTGTACATCAACATACATAACACATGTGACAAAGACCCTCAGACATGGAGACTATCAATAGAAATTAGTCACTTACTATTTTTTCCTTATAAATCAGCAAATATTTATTTGATATCTCCTATGCTTCCAAACCATTCATGGAAATATATTAATTTTTACTATATTTCTTACTACTATTTCAGAAGAACTAAAAGCATCTGTCTTTTCTATTTATTTTACTCTGAACAAAATTTTTATCCATTAATACCAATCACTTTGATACCAGACTCTAAATGTATCCAACTGTGGGGTTAAAAGAGATGAAGCCCCAGAAATCTCATTTATCAGAACAAAAAGTTCTGGTCAATTCATCACAACAAGTCTTCAGTCCATGGAATTTGGAATTTCTCCATGTACATAAATTACAGGTCTCTTCTTCGTTGGTATTGATAATTAAATTTAAAATGGAGTTAGAGCATGATATAGATAATCACCACATAAAGTTCCAAAGAAACAAATAAGGTCTGGATTGCACACTGAATGTTTGCAAAAGAGATGTTCTTTAAAAGAGTGCTTTGGTAGCATTCACTTTCTTCCTCTTTTTTTTTTTGAAAGAGAAAAAAGAAAGGAAGAAAAAAAGAATGAAAGAGAGAAAGAAAGAGGAAGAGAAAGAGAGAGAGAGAACAGGAATCTTGCTCTATTGCCCAGGCTCGAATGCAGTCTAAAAATGGGTATTAAAAACCTCTTTTATGCCAATGAACACTTTGTTCCTCTTTAATGAACAGCAGTTGTTGAATTCGTCTGTCTTCCTGCCTAAACCTCTTAATAATGAGAGAAATTAGGTCCACTTATCTGCCATGTTTGCCAATGGTTATGCCCCCCTTCTTGTTTGGAAGGCAGGCAGCAAGTCCATAATGGACTTTAGCCCTGCTGCTGTGAGTCTAGCCTTAGGAAAGCACTACACAGAATATCAAAAAAACCAATCTCACCCTAAAGGCACTTAAAATCTCCTTCCAAGATGGCCGATTAGGAGCAGCTCAGGATTGCAGCTCCCAGCGAAAGCACAGAGGGTGAGTGGACACCACATTTCCAGATGGATTTTTATTGCCCACAGACCAGGAGATTCCAAGGCAGAGGAGCCCAATGGGTCACCAGCATGGCTGTTTCGGCTGGTGTGGCTGTTTTGGCCGGCACCCTGGCATGGCAATTCTCCATACAAAATACACAGGTCCAGGCACCATTTTAGCTGGCTATTGCAGCTCCCGGCAGACAGAGTCACCCATTCACCTGATAGAAAAGGGGACTGAAACAGGGAGTCAGACCAGGAGATTTCTGGGCAAAAAAGCACCACGAATCTCAGCACGGCTGTTTCAGCCAGCGCAGTAGGTCGCTGCACAGGAAATCACACAGATTCTGGTGCCTTTTCATCAGGTGACTGGAACACCTGGGAGACAGTTGACCATTCAGCTGAAAAGAAAACAAGGTCTGAGGCAGGGATCCAGGTAATCAGGCTCAGTTGGTCCCACCCCCACAAAAAAACAGCAGTTGGAAACACTCTGAATTGAAAGTTTCACAGCAAGAACAGCTGAACTTGGGACGGTCCAGCTCTGTGGGGGAGGGGCATCTGCCATTACCGAGGCACTCCACCACTACAGAGGTAGTCCACCATTGCTGAGGCAGTCCACCATTGCTGAGGCAGCCCACCATTACAGAGAGAGTCTGCCATTACAGAGGTGGGCCACTACTACAGAGGCAGTTCTAACTATGCCAGTGTAAACACAACTACAGGGAAGTTCGCACAGCAGCTGGGTGGAGCCCATGGCAGCTCAGCAAAGCCTCTACAGGCAGACAGTGACTAGGCTGCCTCCTTGCTGGGCAGGGCAGCACTGAAAAAAGGCAGCAGCACAACAGAAACTCATAAATAAAGCCCTAACTCCCCAGGACAGAGCACCTGGGAAAAAAAAGGGGGGTAGTTATCAGTTCTACTGCAGCAGACTTAAACATACCTGCCCAGAAGCTCTGAATGAACAATGGAGCTCACAGCTCAGCACTTGAACTCCTATAAAGGACAGACTGTCTCCTCAAGCAGCCCCCTGACCCCTGTATATCCAAAGAGTCACCTCATAAAGGAGAGCTCAGACTGACATCAGGCAGGTATCCTTCAGGAACAAAGATAGAAGAAGAAGAAACTGGCAGCAACCCTTATTGTTCTGCAGCTGCTGCAGGTGATTCCCCAGGTAAGCAGGGCCTGGAGTGGACCCAGCAGTCCTACAGCAGAGGGGCCAGACTGGTAGAAGGAAAACTAAGAAACAGAAAGAAATAACTTTATCATCAGCAAACTGGACGTCCAATCAGAGACCGAATCTAAAAGTCAACAACTACAAAGATGACAGGTGGATAAATACACAAAGATGGGAAGAAACCAGTGCAAAAAAGATGAAAACACCCTAACCAGAACACCTCTCCTCCTCCAAGGGATCACATCTCCTCACCAGCAAGGGAACAAGGCTGGATGGAGAATGAGTGTGATGAATTGACAGAATCAGGCTGCAGAAGGTGGGTAATAAGAAACTTCTGTGAGCTAAAAGAACATGTTCTAACCATGCAAAGAAACTAAGAACCTTGAAAAAAGATTTGATGAAATGCAAACAAGAATAAACAACTTAGAGAGGAATATAAGTGAATTGATGGAGCTGAAAAACACAAGAACTTTGTGAAGCATGCACAGGTTTCAACAGCTGAATTGACCAAGCAGAAGAAAAGATATCAGAGACTGAAGATGAACTCAATGAAATAAAATGAGAAGGCAAGATTAGAGAAAAAAGCGCAGAAAGGAATGAACAAGGTCTCCAAGAAATATGGGACTATGTGAAAAGACCTAATCTACGTTTGATAGGTGTACCTGAATGTGATAGAGAGAATGAATCCAAACTGGAAAATACCCTTAAGAATATTATCCAGGAAAACTTCCCCAACCTAGCAGCAGGCCAATATTCAAGTCCATGAAATACAAAGAATACCCCAAAGATATTCCAAGAAAAGCAACACCAAGGCACATAATCATAACATTCACCAGGGTTGAAATGAAGGAGAAAATGCTAAGGGCAGCCAGAGAGAAAGGTTGAGTTACCCATAAAGGGAAGCCCATCAGACTCACAGCAGATCTCTCAGCAGAAACCCTACAAGCCAGAAGAGAGTAGGGGCCAATATTCAACATCCTTAAAGAAAAGAATTTTCAACCCAGAATTTCATATCCAGCCAAACTAAGCTTCATAAGTGAAGGAAAAATAAAATTCTTTGCAAACAAGCAAGTACTCAGAGATTTCTTCACCACCAGGCCAGCTTTACAAGAGCTCCAGAAAGAGGCACTAAACATAGAAAGGAACAACCAGTACCAGCTGCTCCAAAAACATACCAAATGGTAAAGAGCATCAACACAACAAAGAAACTGCATCAACTAATGGCCAAAACAGCCAGCTAGCATCAAAATGGCAGGATCAAATTCACACATCACAACATTAACCCTAAATGTAATGCGCTTAATGCCCCGTTCAAAGACAGAGACTGGCAAATTGGATAAAAAGCCAAACCCAACAGTGTGCTGTATCCAGGAAACTCATCTCACATGCAAGGATACACAAAGGCTCAAAATAAAGGGATGGTGGAAGATTTGCCAAGTGAATGGAGAGCAAAAAAGCAGGAGGTGAAATTCTCTTCTCAAATAAAATAGACTTTAAACCAACAAAGATCAAAAAAGACAAAGATGGACATTATATAATGGTAAAAGGATCAACGCAATGAGAAGAGCTAACGATCCTAAATATATACACACCCAATACAGGAGCACCCAAATATGTAAAGCAAGTTCTTAATGACTTACAAAGAGACTTATACTCCCACACAATAATGATGGGAGACTTTAACACCCCATTGTCAATATTAGATAGATAAACAAGGATTTTCAATGAGACAGAAAATTAACAAGGATATCCAGGACTTGAACTCAGACCTGGACCAAGCAAACCTAATAGACATTTACAGAACTCTCCACCCAAAATCCACAGAATATACATTCTTCTCAGCACCACATCACATCTACTCTAAAATTGACCACATAATTGGAAGTAAAGCACTCCTCAGCAAATGCAAAAGAACAGAAATCATAACAAACAGTCTCTCAGACCACAGTGTAATCAAGTTAGAACTCAGAATTCAGAAACTAATTCAGAACTACACAGCTTCATGGAAACTGAACAACTAGCTCTTGAATGTTGAGTGGATAAACAATGAAATGAAGGCAGAAATAAAGATGTTCCTCGAAACCAATGAGAACGAAGACACAACATACCAGAATCTCTGGGACACATTTAAAGCAGTGTCTAGAGGAATATATGTAGCAACAAATGCCCACATGAGAAGC
This sequence comes from Leontopithecus rosalia, assembly GCA_028533165.1. Taxonomy (NCBI): domain Eukaryota; kingdom Metazoa; phylum Chordata; class Mammalia; order Primates; family Cebidae; genus Leontopithecus; species Leontopithecus rosalia. Next base: position 115,973,066 of record CM052656.1, on the reverse strand, counting down.
AAGGACAGATCTAGAATTGACACCCTATCATCAAAATTGAAAGAGCTAGAGGAGCAAGACCAAAAAAACCTCAAAACCTAGCAGAAGACAAGAAATAACTAAGATCAGAGCAGAACTGAAGGAGATAGAGACACAAAAAACTCTTCAAAAAAATCAGTAAATCCAGGAGCTGGTTTTTCAAAAAGATCAACAAAATAGACAGACCACCAGCCAGATTAATAAAAAAGAAAAGAGAGAATAACCAAATAGATGCAATAAAAAGCAATAAAGGGGATATCACCAAAGATTCCACAGAAATACAAACCATTATCAGAGATTATTACAAACATCTCTATGCACATAAACTAGTAAACCTGGAAAAATGGATAAATTCCTGGACACTTGCACCCTCCCAAGCCTAAACCAGGAAGAAGTTGAAACCCTGAATAGACCAATAACAAGGTCATAAGTTGAGGCAGCAATTAAGAGCCTACCAACCAAAAAAAGCCCAGGTCCAGACAGATTCACAGCCGAATTCTACCAGACATACAAAGAAGGGCTGGCACCATTCCTTCTGAAACTATTCCAAACAATCCAAAACGAGGGAATCCTTCCCAAATCATTTTATGAGATCAACATCCTGATATCAAAACCTGGCAGAGACTCAACAAGAAAAGAAAACTTCAGGCCAATATTCATAATGAACATAGATGCAAAAATCTTCAATAAAATACTGGCAAACTGAATGCAACAGCACATCAAAAAGCTTATTCACCATGATCAAGTAGGCTTCATCCCAGGGATGCAAGGCTGGTTCAACATATGCAAGTCTATAAATGTAATTCACCACATAAAGAGAACCAAAGACCAAAACCACATGATTATTTTAATTGATGCAGAGAAGGCCTTTGACAAAATTTAACAGCCTTTTATGCAAAACCCTCAATAAACTAGGTATTGATGGAACATATCTCAAAATAATAAAAGCTTTTTGTGACAAACCAACAGCCATATCATACCGAATGGGCAAAAAGTGGAAGCATTCCCTTTGAAATCTGGCGCTAGACAAGGATGCCCTCTCTCACCACTCCTATTCAATATAGTACTGGAGTTCTAGCCAGAGCAATCAGGCAAGAAAAAGAAATAAAGGGTATTTAAATAGGAAAGGAGGAAGCCAAATTGTCTCTATTTGCAGACAACATGATAGTATATATATAAGACCCCATCATCTCAGCCCAAAATCTCCTGAAACTGGTAAGCAACTTTAGCAAAGTCTCAGGATACAAAACCAATGTGCAAAAATCACAAGCATTCCTATACACCAATAACAGACTTAAAAAGAGACACATCAAGAATGAACTGCCATTCACAATTGCTACAAAGAGAAATAAAATACCTGGGAATAAACTAAAAAAGGATGAAAAGGACCTCTTCAAGGAGAACTACAAACCACTGCTCAACTAAATAAGAAAGGACACAAACAGATGGAGAAACATTCCATGTTCATGGTTAGGAAGAATCAATATCATGAAAATGGCCACGCTACCCAAAGTAATTTACAGAATCAATGCTATCCCCATCAAGCTGTCTATGACCCTCTTGATGTAACTGGAAAAAAACACCTTAAACTTCATATGGAACCAAAAGAGAGCCTGCACAGCCAAGTCCATTCTAAGCAAGAAAAACAAAGCAGGAGTCATCACACTACCGGACTTCAAACTATACTACAAGGCTACAGTAAACAAAAAAGAGATATAGACCAATGGAACAGAACAGAGGCTTGGAGGCAATACCACACATCCACAATCATCTGATCTTTGACAAACCTGACAAAAACAAGCAATGGGGAAAGGAGTCCCTGTTTAATAAATGGTGTTGGGAAAACTGGCTAGCCATGTGCAGAAAGCAGAAACTGGACCCCTTTCTGACACCTTACACTTAAATTAACTTCAGATGGATTAAAGATTTAAACATAAGACCTAACACCATAAAAATCCTACAAGAAAACCTAGGGAAAACCATTCAGGACATAGGCATAAACAAGGACTTACTGACCAAAACACCAAAAGCATTGGCAACAAAAGCCAAAATAGACAAATGTGATCTAATTAAACTCCAGAGCTTCTGCACAGCAAAAGAAACAGTCATTAAAGTGAATTGACAACCAACAGAAGGGGAAAAAAAATTTGCAATCTACCCATCTGACAAAAGGCTAATATCCAGAATCTACAAAGAACTCAAACAGATTTACAAGAAAAAAACAAACAAGCCCATTCAAAAGTGGGCAAAGGAAATGAACAGACACTTTACAAAAGAAGACATACAAGAGGCCAACAAACATATGAAAAAATGCTCATGATCACTGGTCATTAGAGAAATGCAAATCAAAACCAGATTGAGATACCACCTCACCCCAGTTATAATGGTGATCATTAAAAATCTGGAGACAGATGCTGAAGAGGATGTGGAGAAATAGGAACACTTTTACACTGCTGGTGGGAGTGTAAATTAGTCCAACCATTGTGGAAGATAGTGTGGCGATTCCTCAAGGACCTAGAAATAGAAATTCCATTTGACCCAGCAATCCCATTACCAAGTATATATCCAAAGGATTATAAATCATTCTACTATAAGGTCACATGCACACAAATGTTCATTACAGCACAGTTTACAATAGCAAAGACCTGGAACCAATCCAAATGCCCATCAATGATAGACTGGACTGGGAAAATGTGGCACATATACACCATGGAATACTATGCAGCCATCAAAAATGATGAGTTCGTTTCCTGTGTAGGGACATGGATGAACCTGGAAACCATCATTCTCAGCAAACTGACACAAGAACAGAAAATCAAACACCACATTTTCTCTCTCATAGGCAGGTGTTGAACAACGAGAACACATGGACACAGGGAGGGGAGCATCACACAGTGGGGTCTGTTGGGGGGGAAATAGTGGAGGGACAGTGGGGGTGGGGAGTTGGGGAGAGATAGCATGGGGAGAAATGCCAGATATAGGTGATGGGGAGGAAGGCAGCAAACCACACTGCCACGTGTGTACCTATGCAACAACCTTGCATGTTCTTCACATGTACCCCAAAACCTAAAATTCAATTAAAAAAAGAATCTCCTTTGCCAGATTGAATATTCGTTAGTGAAAGAAATAATTAAGTTGGATGATCAAGTGTTAAAATGCATGCTATAACAAAAGAAAGAAAACTAGACATTAGATGTCACCTAATAGAAACACACACCAACTAAGAAGTAGATTAAGTCTCCTCCAAACCCAACTACCAATTTACAGGGAAGACAGGGAGGTGGGAACATGTTAAATGACACTGCAGGGATGCAATAAGCAAAATCAAGACCAAGGGAGACTCACAAGATGGAAAGCTCAATTTCTGTCACAAATACATTTTTTAAAAAAAGAGAGAAGAGCATCTTTAGAATAAAAGAAAGTTAAAATTATATCGATCAACTCCAATATTTGGATTTATATAGATCTTGATTTAATAAATATTAAATAAAATGTTTTTAAATATGGGTAAATTGGTAGAGACTGTTTGTTAATATTAAGAAATTATTGATAATTTTAGGTGTGATGATGCAGTGGTTATGGCTTTTTTAAAAGAACCTTATGTTTTGGATATGCACACAGAAATACTGATGTGGCTCAAGCCTGTAATCCCAGCACTTTGGGAGGCCGAGGCGGGTGGATCACAAGGTCAAGAGATCGAGACCATCCTGGTCAACAGAGTGAAACACCATCTCTCCTAAAAATATAAAAAATTATCTGGGCATGGTTGCCTGTGCCTGTAATCCCAGCTACTCAGGAGGCTGAGACAGGAGAATTGCCCTAACTCAGGAGGTGGAGGTTGCAGTGAGCCGAGATCATGCCATTGCACTCCAGCCTGGGTAACAAGAGTGAAGCTCTGTCTCAAAAAATAAAAGAAAAGAAAAGAAAAAGAAATAACACAATGTCTAGGATTTGCTCCAAAATTATTGCACCTAAGCAGAAGTGGGTGAGAGTTTAGATAAATTAGAATTGGCTGTGAATTAATATATGAAATTAGGATTTGGATGCATAGTTCACCATGAAATCTTCAGTCCTTTTTGTATATTTTAGATATTTTATAACAGAAACTTTTAAAATGTGCTATAAATGCAGTCAGTATGTCAGTGACAGAGGCAATTAGTTGCTTAATAGACTGTTTTTGATAATCCAGTTTTTTCATCTAATGTTTGGAGGATCCACCATCAGAGCTAAGGGAAAAGGAGAAAGAAAGAAATAAAAACACATTGAATATATGCTTACCCCAGATTTCAAAACTGTAGTTAAATAATCTTTCCCAAATATAAGATAAAGGAACACCATCTGACTCTCTCATCCTTCTTATTGACTATGCTGCCTTGAAGTGATGAATCCAAGTTAATAAAGATCAAAAATTTCATGCACCGGATGAATTTTGGTTTTTACCCTGAGGACATATAATAACTCTTTGGTGTCTGATGAAAGAAAGGCGTGTATCCAGAGGAACTCCCAGATTATTAAGTATTTTCTTAGATTTTATTCTTTATCCTGAAAAGAATTTCACTCCTATGTATAGCCAAATTGGATATGGATGAGGTTTAAACAACCAGAAATAAGCATTCTTCTCACCCATCATGTGCCAATCATAAAAACAATTACTTCTGTGCAAATCTAGTTGAAGGTTAAAGACATGGTAGCTTAGAAATATTACAGATAATGTGCCAGAGGAAGTGGCTCATGCCTGCCCCTGGTGGCCAAGGTGGGAGGATCACTTGAGGTCGGGAGTTCAAGACCAGCCTGGCCAAAATGGCGAAATCCTGTCTCTATTAAAAATACAAAAATCAGCCTATACGGTGGCACATGCCTGTAATTCCAGCTACTTGGGAGGTTGAGGCATGAGACTCACTTGAACTTGGGAGGCGGAAGTTGCAATGATCTGAAATAGCAGCACTCACTGCTTCCTGGGTGACAGAGCAAGATTCTGTCTTAAAAAAAAAAAAACGGAAAGGGAAGGAAGGACAGAAGAAGAGAGAGTGAAAGGAAGGGAAAGAAAAGTTGACCCTTCTCAGCAGAATACAGAACATTTCAATTTAGTAAGTTTGGTGCAGCTGTTCTCATAAACCCATGAAGAATAAAGTCAATTGTCCATTAAAGATTTACCGGCCATTTCTAATCTTCACTGTGCAAAGTGTTCTTTGGAGATTTCCCTGTAGTAGTTGGTGACGAGCACGCTTCCTTTCAAAGTCATTTATGGTCACTGAGGAATCGGAATTGTAAGAAATGGATTGTTGGTTATACAACCAAAAATGTACATATGATTACTGACTTTGCTAGATCTCAACTTGTTCCAAAGTACTCTAACAGGACATTTAATAAGTGAAAAAAAGTGTTTAAGAAACAATCTGAAAAGTTAGATAAATGGCATCTTAAAACCAGATTACCTTTTGTTTTTGATAGCATAAAGGATGTTTACTTGGGAACTACAACTTTCCCCTCTTAACCCACTATCTCCAGGTTTGCAAAAATACAAAGAGTAAAAAAAAAAAAAAAAAAAAAAAAAAAAAAAAAAAAATATTTCCAGTCTTTTGAGATAACTAAACTAGCAAAATCTAGAGAACTCCAGTAACACTCAGAAATACCAAGCCTAGCTCAAATAATTCAATTATTCATACTCACATTAATTATTTCAAAGTTAAGTATTGACTGAGTGTGGTGACTCATGCCTATAATCTCAGCACTAGGGGAGGCTAAAGCAGGAGGATTGCTTAATGCCAGGAGACCAGCCTGGACAACACAGTAAGATCCTATCTCTACAAAAACAAAGATAAAAAATTAGCCAAGCATAGTGGTGTGCCTATATTTCTAGCTACTCTGGAGGCTGAAGCAGGAGGGTTTCCTGAGCCCAGGAGTTTAAGTCTGCAAAGAGCTATGATCACACCACTGCATTTCAGCCTGGGCAACAGGTGAGATGGTCTCAAAAAAACAAAAAAAGATCAATATTGACAACCTAATATGCCAAGCACAATACCTAGTAGCAAAAAGATGATGAGGACAGAACACAAAAGACTCCTCATGGATTACACAGTCTAAAGAGGAGTCAAGGTTGTCTCATCTGACACCTAAAAGATGAGGATAATTTAACCAAACAAGGTGGGACACTGGGCAGCCTCCTTACGTGACTACAGAAAATCCTCAGAGACCTAGAATTATTCTTGCAGGGTCCAGGTGAAGGGGCTTTATCCTCTTTTCTGCACCCCATCCGGGATGAGTTTCAATGAGAGTAGAGAAGAAAACAGAACCATTATATAATATGGAGGATGTAAAAGAAGAGAAAACATATGCCCTACTTCAAATCTGGAACTCTGGGAAATAGCATTTGCATTCATTCAGTCAGCCAGCCAGTCAATAACTATTCAGAGATCCTGGTGTGTGCCAGGCATACCTCTACAGGGCTGTGGCTGGTTTTTTTCTACACCACTAAAGCAAGGCACCAATAGAGCCAAATGGCTTTAAGAGATGTCCGGGGCAGAGGACCCAAGAGTTCCCCAAGTCTCCGGCACCTTTAAAAGCTGTGGAAGACTCACTGATCCTTCCCTCTTTCTCACAAATTTGTGAAACAGAAGTTAGCTCTAAAAGAGAGAGCAGAGTGGGAGGGAGAGCAAGAGCGAGAGAGACAGAATAAGTAATCCCAAATGGGCTTGTAGTCATGACGCAGGGGCGAGGCAGCAGGAGGCAGCATGAGGGACCAAATGGGAGAACTGTGTATCTTAGGAGAGACCACTGCAGGACAGGTAATGACCAGGGACTAGATACTAACTCTCCTCTTCACTTGCTTGAGACTGAAGACCTCACAGCTTAGATCAGCCCTAGGAAAAAGGAGAAAGTAATAATGACTTGATGGAGTTTAGATCAGAAACTGAACAAACTCAGAATTCACATGACTGGTATTATTTATAACTGTGGAATAATAGTGTCTCTGAATGTGTACTTAGTAGAGCTACATAAAATGAAGCTATACAAATACCTTTTTACACAACAAAGATACTTGAAAACACTGCAATTATTGCAATCTGTACACGAGATGGGTGTGTGTGTGTGTGTGTGTGTGTGTGTGTGTGTGTGTTACAAGCAAACCAAATGTTCCTGAATACTGGAACCTTCAG
>CM052656.1:115932590-115959447 GCA_028533165.1 Leontopithecus rosalia | reverse complement strand
GAAAGAAAGAAAGAAAGAAAAAGAAAGAAAGAAAGAAAGAGAGAGAGAGAGAAAGAAAAAAGAGAGAGAGGAAGGAAGGAGAAAGAAAGAGAAAGAAAGAAAGAAGAAAAAACAAAGAAAGAAAGAAAAAAAAAGAAAGAAAGAAAGAAAGAAAGAAAGAGAAAGATCATGAAACTGAGTTTATATAAATGTAATTGTGAACAGGAAGTTAAATGTCATCTGGTTCAGTTCCCTCTTCTTGGCCTATGAAGAAACCTTTTTTTTTTTTTTTGAGACGGAGTTTTGCTCTTGTTACCCAGGCTGGAGTACAATGGCGCCATCTCGGCTCACCACAACCTCCGCCTCCTGGGTTCAGGCAATTCTCCTGCCTCAGCCTCCCGAGTGGCTGGGATTACAGGCACGCACCACCATGCCCGGCTAATTTTTTTTTGTATTTTCAGTAGAGACGGGGTTTCACCATGTTGGCCAGGATGGTCTCGATCTCTTGACCTCGTGATCCACCCGCCTCGGCCTCCCAAAGTGCTGGGATTACAGGCGTGAGCCACCGCGCCCAGCCGAAGAAACCTTTATTTTAGGTAGTGGCAAGGCTGGAACCAGAATCCAGATAATTCTTTCTTTTCTTCTCATGGAAAAATCCCAAGAACAACAAGGTCAAGATTACTGACACCCTTATAAATTTGGCATCTGCCACATTTAGTCCCGGATTATGGAAAATTTTCCCCTGTACAATCTAGATCAGTCTTATTCTGTACTCTCAGCAGAAGATTACAGAGAAACTGTCAAAATTCTGCAAACTCTGATTGGCTTCGCTTCTCCAGGCCTGTACAACAAAGCTAAGGTCTAAACAGTGTACATCTTATTTTCCAAAGCAGGCCTCTTCCAGTTTTTTTATTGAATATTTTAAAATCTGTGGTCCATCTAAAAGGGTTTTTTAAATGATTTTCTTTCTCACACCCACTCTATTTTCCCCACAAACTAGGATATAACTTTAGAAAGTTAATGAACTCGTGGCTCTTTAAATTGCACAGCCCTCTGTGATGTTAGCCTCACTTTCAATGTAGTTCTCCAGAGGTAAGAAAGGACTTTCACAGAACAGAAAATAATAAAGGCTTAGGCAGTTTTAATGATGAAGAGACTGAAGACAAGTTAAGTGAGAGTCACAGGAAGATACTCTAGGGACACAAGTGGGACCCATGTGATCCTGTTCCCAGGCTACCAGACAGAACCTGCATATTATTCAAAGAATACTCCTGCTGGTTCTAAGATCTCTCTATGCAATGAGACAAAGATCAGCCTCTTGTTGAGATAAGTGTGTATAGGTGTGTGTATGCGTATGCCTGTGTTTCGTTCACAGCATTTAGCTCAAATAAATATTTTGCTAATTGTTTATAACAAATGTAATGCTTCCGAAAACTTACTAATGCCATTCAGTTCTGCCTCCCTCTTTCTGACTAAATGTGGGCCTGTGAGACTAGTCCCCTAGGTCACCACCATGAATTGTCAGCCTTTCTACCTAAGCTGCCTACCTGGATCTCAATTAGTGCTGATTATTGCAGAGACTTCTTTACCCAAGTGAGGAAATGTCTCCCCTGATGAAGTCTATGTGACAGAGAAAGCATTTAAGTATGTCTGCTTCTGAATCAAACATTCAAAGTTTCAGTGAGCCTGGCATCTCATCTGTGAGTGGAGTAACTGCTGAGACTCAGCATGGTAGGAGTGTGCCCCTGTGGTACCAAGCCATGAAGACCCAAGGAGGGTCCTGGTAGGAGTCCCTCCTACAGTTACAAAGATAAGCTGCCGTTGGCATCTGGCATAACACTAACAGGAAGCCCATGCTTTTACTCATGGAAGGATGATCTCTCTTGTACCCAGCTCTGCGACTCCTCCCCACTGAGTTCTCAGCTTCACCAGACTTGCCCCTAGTCACCAGCTGGGCTTCTGCTGATATGACCTCTCAGGTGGGGCTTCTCGACCTCAACGCTACTGGTATTTCAGACCGGATAATTCACTGTTGTGAGTGGCTGCCCTGTGCATTGTAAGATTTTTTGCAGCATCTCTGACCTCTACTCACTGGATGCCACTAGCACTACCTAGTTGTGATAACAAACATATCTCAAGACATAGCCAAATGATTCCAGAGGAGAGGGGTCAAAACTACCCTTGGTTGAGTATCAACTCATCTGGAATCCTAGAAAGTGGGGTCAGAAAGAAGCCACAAAGGAGCTGGTTCCTACAGGATGATTTTTAACCTTTTGGTGTCCCAGTGCTCTTACAGAATTTGGTGCAGAAAACATTTTTTCATAAGATCCATAAATGCATTTAAACACCTAGTGTAAGCAAATTTTATTTCAGAGACGCTCTGAAGCCCAAGAATTAATGCTCTGGGGCATTAATTTGTTTATATCAGTGCTGATATTTTTCATACAGGCTCCCCCAAGAAGCAAAGCAAAACCAAAATCCAAAACAAAGTCTGAAAATGCAGAAGTTCAAATACAGAGAAGTTTATAAGATAGAGGTATTTTTAAATAGCTGAAGTCTAGTCACAAAATGGCTTGGCAAAATTTAAGGGCTCACAAGCTCTACATTTTTCCTTCTTTTCTGAGTGACCCCATCTCTTTGCCTCATTTTTCAGCTTTACCTGCATCCTCATTCTTCCCAGACAGGCATCAGTTAGAACAGTAGTAATGGCTCGCCTTTATTTAGCACTTTCTAAGCAGACACTGTTCTCAGGACTTTTATTTATATTTATTCATTTCATTTTCACAACAACTCTACCGGACAAATACTATTATTATTTCCATTTCACAGATGAGGGGAACAAAACACTTGGTGATTAAATCACTTTGCCAGAGTCACACAGCTAATAAATGGCAGAGCCAAAAGTCACTTAGGCTGGTCCTAGAGTCCATGCTCTTGGCCCCTCTAGCGTCCAAACTATGTGTGGTCCACAGTCCTAAACACACAGTGGGTAGTAGTTTTCCGATGGTAAAGGAAATTTTCATATATTTCCCAGGATGTGTGAATGCAGCAATCAGTACTGCAGACACTTAGGCAACTTTGTTTCCCTACTGCTTCTCTCTACCCACAGTCTCCCTGTCTCTTATCACCTCTCTTCCTTGAGGAGGAACACAAAGTTTTGTTTCATCACAGCATGCTGACTAATCTCTCCTGGTTAATTCAAATGACTCAGGCATCACTCACCAAGGTTTCTCAAAGTTTGGTCAAGAACCATCTGATTATGAGCTTCTATACTTCTATTAATGAAGTATAGATTCTCACATCTTACCTTAGATCCACTGAATCCAAATCTCTAGAAATGAGGCCCAACACTTTGTACTGTAAAGAAGCCCTGTGAACGAATTTGCAGCATGAAGAAATGAGCTCAATGGAGACTTTTGTGGTGGGTAATTCAACTAATTAGGGCTAATTAGGTGGAAGTTCAAATTCTCAGACAGAAGAGCCAAGTTTGCCTGGCAGTTTTGCTCTGGCCTTTTCCTTAATTATTGATTTAGCCATCTTGCAAACAATAAGCAGCTAGAACACATAAGGACTTGGAGAGACAGTCTGGATAAAGTGAAGCTAGTTCCCAAGCTGAAAAACTCATTTCAACTGCATCACTTTTATTGCAATGGGAAACATTCTTTTCCCTTTGGCAGTTATTGAATGAGTAAAAGATCTTAACTCTAATCAAGACATAGGATAAGCTTCCAAAAAAGAAAACCATCAGTGAGACTTTACCCCAGTTCTTAGTAAACTCAAGTCTATGTTTTAGGTAGAGCATCTTAAAGAAAGCAGAGCCTGCACTTTCCCGCGTGCAGAACCTTGTGTGGTTGCATTGTGAGTAGATTTGTTTCACAAAATATGGTCAATGAAAGCTCTCGATAGGCTAGCCAACACCAGTTTACAAGAGTTATGCCTTGGCCATGAACCCCAATTAGATGATTTCTTTATCCACCCAACTCCTGATCTACCAAATCTCTCAGCAGTTTAGACTCAACTGAGCCAAAGCTAATCAAAGATGAAGAATCTTACTCTCAGTCATTCAAATCAGACTGTATCTCTAAGTTAACTTTTATTTAAGTTGCCAATGCCAGAAGTACTATCTGGTGTGTGTGTGGTTTTTTTGGGGGGGAGGGGGAGGGGATGTGGTTGCTGTTTAATTGCTAATCTATATAGAGATATTGGTGCTATTGTAGAGACTACATAGCCAAAACACAAAGTTAGCTTCCTCCTTTGGGAACTATTAATTAGGAGCCTGGTAGTCAGTGCTTAGAAGGGACATGAGTCCTTTCCCAGTAGATGAGACTCAGTACTGTTTTCCCAGCAGGAACTGAGTGCTGGGACTGCTCCTTAGTTACAAGCAAGTTTTATTGTTTTCCCCAAAGGAAAATAAAATAGTCTAGTGGTAGAATGTAATTAGAGAAACAGAACTTCATTTGGGAGCCTGATAAAATCTTTCAGGAAAAGGAAATCCTGTTTTCTGTATTCTCTGAATGTCTCAGACCCTGGGTGAAAAAGACATGACATAAATTCTACCACACTTGGTCTTCTCATTTTGACTTCTACGCTGCCAAGAGATTGATGGTGCAAAGTCACTTTGTCGCAACTTTGCACAGAGTTCTGTACTTCAGCTACTCACCAGTAAAAAAATTCATTTCATTGGCACTCTCCTTTTTCTATAAATCCTAAGAATTAGCTAAGTATCCACTGTGCTTTTCGTTTAAGAAGGTTCCACTTTCCAAGGCTTTGGGAATTTTCCCTTTTAGGTGAGGCATTCCCTAGCTATGCGTAATTCTCCCTTTGGGACAATTGTGAAGGGGGAGCTGATGTCGTGAAATAATTTTTATTAACTCTAAATAGATAATAAAATATATTGTTAAGTAACACTAAATCCTTCTATGTCTATTTTAACTAGACCAAAAATCTTTTGAAGATATAAAATCCTTATTTAATTTTTAATTGCCTCCCAGATTCTTAAGAAATTTGACAGTTATTCTGTAACCACTGTGTCCTAGGCTCTTTCATATAAAAAATATAATTTAAGCTTCTCGAGAAATCTGAGGAAAGCACTAAATCACCCCATTTCACAGACAAGGGCCCAAGGTTCAGAGACACAAAGCATACTTGTCACATATCACGAAACAAGTAATAGAAATGAGATTCAAGTTCAGTCAATTGCCACACTGCTATTACTGACTGGGTACAACTGCTGAGAACAAACTAGTGATCAAAATTCAGACCTTTCAACATGCTCAAGAATGCCTGTATGTTTTATCCTTCATTCCCATGAAGTAATTTTTATGTATGTTGCAAAGTTGTCATGCTCATTCTTTTGTGTTCTCATTGTTTCCACCTCATGCTTACACCTCTGATGCTTACAGTCAAAGTATCCTCAGAGCTACTCACCTTTGAGAGCTTTTTAAGGGAAAAAAAGCAATTGGAGAGGATTACAGAAGTAAATATGCAATGACACAGGATGACATGAGCCAAATAATTCCTCTCACTGACCTCAGTCTCTTGAGTCACCCATTTCTAATCAGTCCTGCTATTGCCAGGGAAAAACAGTCCTGCCAAGCACACCCAGAACTCTTGCAGGATCTTTCTGAGGGTTCCCTGGAAAAGGCATTGTTTTTATAACTGCCAGTTAAGTGATACCTTAGCTGCATTTGAGGAAGAGTGGGGACATCCAGTGGCCGTATGGGTTGATAACAACGAAATTATCAGTACGAAGATATGTTGTGATTTTGATAGATACTCTTACATTGCAGAAGGTCTTAAAAGATTTCTGGTTTTAATGATTTTTAAATTATTTTACATGGGACTCTTTGGTAGCCAGTGTACCTGCATCTAGAATTCAATTGCCAGGTACAGCTCCCCAAATAATCTAATTTACGGACACCTGGGTCACAGTCTACTGCTCAAAATTATCTACCATATCAAACTAAGTACATGATGATGTTAATTTCTTCCACCTCCCTCCCCCCAACCCAAACAAAATCTGATCATAACAGGCTGTTTACATGGTTCATTTACATAGATGACCTTCTGGCCTTGGGTGTCCATAATACACCAGCATTTAAAAGAGTACGATTTTGTCAACATAAAGTAGAATGAAAAATTCGAGGGGGTCAAGAGGTTACATATCTTGGCTAGCACAATTTGGGAACTGAAATCTTTCAGAGATGCAAGAATACTGTGTCTTTTAGCTTCCCTAGAACAATGTTAGTGAAAGGTATTTGGTGGTGGTCTAATATGAGGTAAAATATTTAGTCAATATAAAACACTATATAAATGCTATTACCTTGAAATGCAATTTAATTGCTATCCTGGTAATTTTTTTCCCATCACATAGGGAATTTGAAAACCATTCTAATCCCAACATTCAGATTCTTGTGCGAATCTGAATTCAAAGGTTAAGAACAAAGGAATATACATTGATCTAACTGCTCTCCAAGTGGCATAACTCGGGGGCAGCCTCATCAAGCAAGTTGTGAGTAGAGGCATCTAGCTTTGAGGCTTCCTCAGTTTTGGTTCTTCCCCTTGCTGTCTGCAACACCTCGCTGCAGAACCTAATAGGCTTGCCCTGGACACTATTCGCTAACCTTCCTCATCCTTCCCATCAGCTAGCAAAATTTAGCATCATACACAATCACAGTATTATAGCATCACCTCGTTTGCAGTGAAGTGTTCCCGAATCAAAAAGAAAATTAGTGAATCTTTTTAAATGAAAAGGTAAAGAACAGATGGTGGTTCCACGGGGTTATTGCTCCAGAGGAATTTTTCCCTAGTAGAAGACAATGCCTTATCACCTGAAAGTAACTTGCAATGTTGGAATTTCAGGTATAATGGCAGATAGTCAAGCAGTCTGCCTCAGAGTTTTGCAAATCCCACCATGCAGACTCTCAGCTATAAATAACACCAATCCCGGTTCTTATCCCATTAAAAGTAATCAGCAGAAATATGCATTCTGGCATTCTGTAAATCCCTAGATTTTTGCTTGAAAATGGTATTTTGAGATTCAGACACAATACCTAACCCTACTGTCACACTCACCTTGAATACAAAGTCTATGCAGATAGCTTACCACTTAATAATTCTTCTAGAATATATTTAAGTTCTTTCATCTCTGTTGCAATGCATCTCTGTGGTAACACAATGCTGTATTTTAGTATTGCTTTGGAAAGATTCAGAAACCAGTGTTCCAACTCTGACTCTCCCACTCATTGACCATCTGACCCTGTGTTAGTCAATGCACATTTTGTGCTTTGCTTTCTCATCTGGAAAATGAGTAAATTAGAAGATCTGTAAGAGCGTATCCTTATAAAACATCTTCTCATCGCATTCCCTTGTTTGTAACTGATCTATTTCTGAACAGCATTAAGATTGTACAAAAAGTTATCTGACACCTTGAGGTATTTGTAAGAGTCTCTTTCTAAAAGAAAAAACTGCAGAAGTTTCACTATCCAAAAGAGCTTCTCTAATCAGGAAATCACATGTCAACATTTAGGCTAAATGTATATAGCACAGAAATGCCTCAAGGTACATCCTCCTCTAAACTTCCAAAGTACTGTATTATGTCTTCTAATTTCTGTGAGATGTGGAAAAAAGGTCAAAATGAGAACCCAGGAATCCTGCATCCTCATTTTCTACTGTAAACTCTATGAAAGCAAAAAAAAAAAAAAGGAAGAAAGAAAGAAAAAAGAGCAGTGATACTGCTCATGTCGTGGTTCTCGACAGTTTGCCATAGCAGGCATTTGAAGATTGTTCCGATTTCTCTCCTGCCAATACGGGAACAGGAGGCAAATCAGCAATAAGGGATATCACAATAATTCGCTTTCTCTGTCTTAAGAAGAGCCATTCCGTTTCTTGCCTGAAGTTTAACTTGATTATGCATTCATTAAAGACGAGTGATGGCGATGATTAAACAAAAACATCTTTAAAATGCAGAGTTCATTTCAGCCCATTTGGTTTTGTTACACACAAATTGGATTTGCATTGCATCCTGCACAGCAGGTACTCCACTTGAAATCAAAGACAGATGCTTTTATGGGATTAAAAGGAAAACCTAGAGGAGGGGGAGTGTGTTAGAGATTGAGATATTTTGTATTTGGTAATAATGGCTCCAAAATGAAATAGTGATCATATTGCTGCATTATCCATGCAAGTGTTTGGGCTATAATTAAAAGGAAACAAGAATCCCCATCATAACTTGAATCACTGTCAAAGAAGAACATTTAATTTGCAGGGGGAAAAATGATTTTTCCCATAAATGTCTAATAATACCTTAGCATATTTGAAATTTAATCATAAGTGGCTTAGAATTAAACCATTTGAATTATTACTGAAACATTTCAAGTGGTGACATTAAATGCTTTGTTTGAAATTAGCCATTAATTCAAAAGTCTTCTCTAGAGCTGCTGTGAGAGTTTAACTCCTTGTCTGTAAACAGTAGTCCCTGGTTCTCACACCATATCATTAATCTGCATGTGTCTAATATTCACATTGCTGACTATTTACTCTGGTGCCTTTGGTTAAATTGTTCTGAATATTACAATTTTATAATTGATATCATCTGCTGTTTTAAAATTCTAATGCAATTGTCAGCTTGGACATAAGTTGGGAATATTGACTAGTTTTCTTAGAAAAATATCAGAACTGATCAGTCTCCAGCATAATTCACCTTTCCATTACCTCCAAGAAGCTTTATATGGTAAATGTGGTTACTCTCTTGCAATGTCTTGCAGAGTGTCTGACTCTATCACATGATTTTATTTAGCACTTTTCATCTATTTGACCATTGTATCTCATAGATTGATTGTGCTGATGGCCCCAATTATTGGCCTCCCTATATCCGTGATCGCCATTCTAACTGGTGTGAGATGGCATCTCAATGTGGTTTTGATTTGCATTTCTCTAATGACCAGTGATGAGCATTTTTTCACGTTTGCTGGCCTCATAAATGTCTTCTTTTGTAAAGTGTCTGTTCATATCCTTCATTTCTACCCACTGGATTTATTTCTAGCCTTTAGAGCAGCAAAGGAAAATTGTTTTCTCTTACACATGACAGACCTTCAAAGAGGTAACCTTTCTCTTCTCATTCATTCTTTGTCCAACATAGTTTTCATGTTCTCCAACAACTTGATCAGCCTCCTAATGAAATTTCTAGAACCTCCCTCTACCTAGCTCACCATTTTGGTGCAGGAGACTAGCCATCTTTGCAGCCTAAAATAGCATCTGATTTTTATATGTGGCTGGTTGGTGGGTGGTTGGTTGATTAGATGATTTTAAGTAGAAAAAAAATCAAGTCTGAAAATTTACATCAAACACTGAATTACTAAAACTAAAAATATTTTTAAGCTATTCTGTATACACGGAGTTATATATTTTTGTTCTTTACCAAAGTGTAAGGCTCTAGTTAAAGCTCAGAAGGACACATGAGAACAGGTACATTATCAGATTCAAAGCAATTTTGTTAGCCTATCATAAGCATGTAGAACTCAGAAAATGGTACAAATCTATTTATTTTTTCCAGGTGGGTTGCCTCTTGGTTAATTCAGAATCTGACAGGTAACTGGCATCACTTCTCACTGAGGGCTGAATCCCAAGGTTCCACATCTTTTGGGTGGTACATCTATGTTCTAAAGTCATCGTGTCTATGTTCTTAGCATGGATATGATGCCATAGTAAAGGTTTCTTCCAGAGTCTTCAAAACAAAGCATCTAATGGACCAATAAGCTTTCGTTTTGCTGATATGGTCCAATTCTCATTGAGGAACTTAAAGGATTGTTATGCCAACAAACTATCTGCTTCATTTGTTGTTTCTTTTTTTTCTCTCAACAAAGTCTTTGTCTACAAGCTAGTGGCATTCTATAATAACCTCAGCTTACATTCATGTATTTCATTCATGTGTATTTCATTTCATATTTGAATTTTTATATTTTACACACACAATTGTAGACTACTGGTGATGTCTCAAACTGACCCAATATATTTTTAAGTTTGTAATTTAAAAAGCTGGCATTTAAACAATAAAACGCATTCAATCTTAAGTGTAGAGTTTGGTGAGTTTTGAAAAATGAATACATCATGAAACCACCACCTAAGTCCAAATAAAGGACATTTCCAAGATAGTCCCTTGGATGTCTTTTCAGTGTAACCCAGCTGCTCTCTTTGTGCTTCCAGGCAATCACTGATCTCATTTCTGTTACAATGGATTACTTTTGCCTGTTCCAGAATCTCACTTAAACGGAATTGTGTAGTAAATACTGTTATGTGTTTGGTTTCTTTTGCTCAGCATTATGTTTCAGATTTCTCAGTCTTGTTGTAGGAGTTTATTTTTATTGCCGAGTGATAATATCCCATTGTATGTCTATAACACAATTTATCCATTCACCTGTTGACAGACATTTGAGCTGTATCCAATTTGGGGCTGTTACTTGTTTTAAGCCGCTATGAACATTTGTGTTCAAGCCTTTCAGTGGACATATGTTTTCATTTCTTTTGGATATATGCCTAGGTATAGAATTTGGGGGTATATGTTAAGTGTTTATTTAACTTTATAGGAAACTGCCAAACTGTTTTCCAAAGTGATTGTGCTATTTCACATTCTCAACAGCAAAATAGATATTGTCGGTCTTTTTCATTTTGACTGTTCTGGTGCGTGTCAGGTAGTACTTACATTCTGGTTTGCATTTGAATTTCTCTAATGACCAGTGATGTTGAACATCTTTCCATGGCCATCATGGTCTTCTTTTCTTTAAATATCTATTCAAATCTTTTGTTCATTTTGGAGCACTGTTGGTCTTCTTATTAAGATTTAAGAGTTATTCTAGATTCACATTCTTTATTAGGAATTGCAAATATTTTTTCCTCAGTTGGGTATTTTTCTTTTTATTTACTCAGTGGTGTCTTTTGAAGAGCAAATGCTGACAGTTTTGATGCTATTTTGATTCTGTCAGTTCATTAACTACTTTCTTGTATAGTTAGTGCTTCCTGTGTCCTAAGAAATCTTGTGTACCCAATTGTTAAAAATATTTTTGTTGGCCAGGCCTGGTGGTTCATACCTGTAATCCCAGCACTTTGGGGGATGGAGGTGGGTGGATCATGAGGTCAGGAGATCAAGACCATCCTGTCGAACATGGTGAAACCCTGTCTCTACTAAAGTACAGAAAATTAGCCAGGCGTGGTGGTGTGTGTCTGTAGTCCCAGTTACTCAGGAGGCTGAGGCAGGGGAATCTCTTGAACCTGTGAGGTGGAGGTTGCATGAGCCAAGATCATGCCACTGCATTGCAGCCTCTGTGTGTGTGTGTGTGTGTGTGTGTGTCTGTGTGTGCATGTGGATTTCATTGTCGTTTCTTCTAGGTGTTTTAGGACTATGTCTATCACTTGTCTTTACAGCTATGATTCATCTCCAGTTTACTTTAATGGATGCTGTAAAATATTTAGATTAATTTTTTTCCATACAAATAACCAGTTTTTCAGCACCATTTATTTAACCATCTTTGTCAAAATTCAACTGACCACATATGTCTGGACTCTATTCTATTCCATCTGTCTGTATGTCTATAATTATGCCAGTATCACATGGTATTGATTACTATAGTAAGTCTTGAAATCTGGAGGTATAAATTCTCCATCCTCCTTTACCTTTTTCAAATTTTTTCTGTCTCTTCCAGATCTTTTGTGTCTCCTTATGAATTTTAAAATCAGTGTATCATCTTTTATAAAAATCACACTCACATTAAGGTTTTTATTGGCACTGGTTTGACTCCATACATAATTGATGAAGAATTACTCAACTATATTAAGTCCTCCAATCTATGAGTATGATATATCTTTTCACATATTTACGTCTTCTTTAATTTTCTTTCAATGTTTCTGGGTATTCAGCAAACAGGTCTGAAACATATATTAGCAATTTATGCCTATTTGAGTAATTATTAACTACACTTTTCAAAGGAAAGAGAAGATCATCCGAGATTATGTAATTCTCCCAATGTCACGGAGCCAACAAGTGCCTTCACCAGGATTTAAATACAGAAGTAACTGAATCCAAAGAACATATTCTTAACTACTAGGCCAACAATTCTCAGAAGAAAGATAGGCAGAGAGATTGAACCAACTAGGAAGCTTTTCCAAATCTCATGTGCTCATTTTCCCATTAGACATTCTGATACCTCACTGGAGAGAGGATGAGCGGACCCAGATAGCTTGAGAAGCTTCCAAGGTGTTTCTGTTAGAGCCTTACTGATTGAGAACTGGGTAGAGAATTTTTTTACAGTCAGCAACCTACGGCATGGTGAGTTTCAGCTGGTCACCCTTTGAAGCCCTTGCCAGCAGCTTTCTAAAAAGATCAAACCAGGAGAGAAAGCTCCTGGCATGATAATAAGAGCCAGACAGGGCTGACACAGTAGTAGCAACTTCATACACAAGAAAAATGGATATCTGTTCTACCTTCGCGTCTCAACTAAGCTTCCATTTGACGAATAAGCTTATAGTCTAGTTTTTAGAGATGAGAATGACTTTACACAAATTAATTTTGAATACAAATAATGTCTTAAAGTCCAACATTTATTTAAGATATTTTTTCTTCACTCATTCTACTTCTGCCAATTTTGCTCTGTCTTCCGTCTCTCCTGCCTGAAATAAGCTAAATCAAATAATGAAGTTTGAAGGAAACTTCACTAAGAAGCAAGCAATAAAATAAAGCATGGGATATCATATTGCAGATTAGATGTGCCTGGTGCTATGTTTATAGAAAAGAGGATCATGGTTGCAGGCAACATGGCAACAAGGAGGTGTGCTCAGCAGTCACCCTGCCTGAAGAGACCACGACATGCTGGTTATGGGATACATCAAGGGATCTAATAGCAGCATAGATGTGAGAAAGAAATGGGCTCTGTAGTAACAACTGTGTATGTGTGTTAGAGAGGGCAGGAGTGGGGTTGGGCACGGTAGCTCATGCATGTAATTCCAACACTTTGGGAGGCTGAGGAGGGTAGATCACCTGAGGTCAGGAGTTTGAGGCCAGCCTGGCCAATCTGGTAAAACCCCGTCTCTATTAAAAACACAAAACATTAGCTGGGCATGGCAGTGCATGCCTGTAGTCCCAGCTACTCAAGAGGCTGAGGCAGGAGAATTGCTTGAACCAGGGAGGTTGCAGTGAGCCCTTACGCAACTGCACTCCAGCCTGGGCAACAGAGTGAAACTCCATCTCAACAAAAGGAGGGGTGAGGCAACAGTGGCTAGCACTTCTCAATAAGGTATTTAACTGGAAAGCAAATTTTCAATAGATATTTATGAGAACATTAATAATTGCTAAAATGTATTTACACAGTCTATTGGGTACATCCACTGTCCTCAGAGCTGAATAAGAAGAATAAGATGGTGCTTACTGCTCTCAGGGAGTTTTCATTTCATCAGGGAGAAAATGTGCACATGTAAAAAACAATCCAAGGCATCGTGTAGCAAATACCGTTGAGTATCCAGCGGACATTTCTGTTCCCCCAGTCCACTCTGCACAACACGTAGACATCCTGCCTTTTGAAGAATAAAGGAGCAGGCCTCTTACATGAAATAGCAGTGAACCTGGGTTCACAAGAGCTGAATCAATTTACTTGCAATAGAGCCTCAGACAAGTCATTCGAGGCATCCAGATGTACCCTTTTATCTGTAAAATGAATGGGTACTTTACTAGTTTTTCATGAGTATTCATAGAGATAATGAAGACTGTTAGGTAGACTGTGAACATATTGTTATTGCTGGTGGTGGAGGTAGTGATCATAACAGTGTAATTACCATCTACGTCATCTAGGCCACTGCCTAGAAGCCTCATCTCGTTTCAGTTATTTCCATCTTCATGTATATTTAGCAATGTCCATGATACCCCTTCATCCATAAAAATCGTCTAGTTCCTTAGCTCCTATTCAATGGCATTCCAAATATCATCAGAATATCTGACCCAAGATTCAGACGCCTGAGTGGTGACTGTTGGGACCATTAACTGGCCATGGAGCAATCTTGCCTTGTTGCCAGTCAGACTTAGAACCCTGTACTTCAGTTACAACTGCACGGGATCTACGCTACTCCCAAGTCACAACACCTCCCATGCCCTTCAGTCAGCCCATCAATATACAGTCTTCAGTACTGGCCTCTGATGCCTATCACTGATGGAATTTACCCAGAACAACTGGCATCCTGCAAGGAATAACACTCTTGATTTCTCCTTTGTGGAAAGAACATGCTACTTTATGATTAATAGAGCAACTTCCCTTTAAATGTTGCCCTATAGTGTAGAATAGAAGAATGTTATTTGTAACAATACTAACATCTAAATAGCACATTCGATTAGAAGGAACTTGCACATTCACCCTCATAACAACGTTTTAAGAGAGAGATTATTTTATCCCCAAATTTAGGAAAATGTGACTACAAAAGGGTAAGCAAATTTGCCAAATTCATGTTAGTATATCCAAGCTACGACATAAAACCAGGGCTTCTGACTCCACTACCTATTATCTGAATATGCCCAAACATCAGTTTGGTAAATACATTCTTTATTTGCAACTTGATCAGAACACTTCTTCATTATTCATAAATTCAAATATTCATTCAACAGACAGATAGTGAGTACCTATGCACTACAAATACATTTATCCTCAAAGATGTTCACAGTTTAGTAAGAATGCAGTACATAAAAAAAGGAGCAACGTCTTATTCATCTTTGAATTATCAGCTCTGACACATCACCTGGCACACAGCATACTGGAACGAATGAATGAATAAGTGATATATGAATGGATATATTAAAATTAAATTACTTTTTAAGGCAAATGCTACTACATTGAGAAATTACTTTGAAAAGTACAAAGTGCCATATAAATTTTAAGCATTATAACTGTATTCAGTTATAGATGAAATTTTCACTTCAGTTAGAATGCCAGAGCGAGTTTTCAAATAGTATTAGTAATGTCCTTTTTTTCCCTTATTTAGCATTATTTCCTTCATATCCAACATACAATGAGCAGGAAGGCCGTTGTAAGTCCCTACTTCAAGAGTTTGTAATCCCCTGACCTGACTGCAATCACTTGAGCAAATTCACCCACACCCTGATCCTGTCATTGCCAAAAATCCCCATATGGAAGGGGAGGAGCCCTCTCAGAGGACTTGGCACGAATTCTTATAATAGCACTTATCACATGTTATTGTAATTATCTGTTGACATGTCTTTTCCCTCCTCAAACCAATGCCACTTGATAATTCACCTACAAAAAGTTTTCAAGATCTCAAAACATAACTCACAGTATTTTTAAAGTAAGATTTTTCTCCCTAAAAAATTAACCCCAAATAAAGTTCCTTCATATTCAGCAAAATATTTAACAATACTCCCACTGTTTGGTTCAGCTTCCCAAATACACGTCTTTCACTAAAGTCTTAAATCAACGTTTAAAATCCTAAGATGAATATTCAATTTTGGAAAACACACATAAGGTAATTCAAAAGGACACTTTTGAACTAGAAGGCCTTCTGCTTCTAGTTGATGGTGATGATGCCCAGGCTAATACATTTCACTTAAAATAGTCAGTCTACTCATTCATTACCAAATTGTAAGCTACAAACTGTTGTGTGGCTAACAATCCCATAAAACACTTTCAAACAGAAGTCACGGACCTTGAGCTGATCTCTTACATAAGATAAATTTAAAGTAGCTTCTTTTGATGTAAGAAAATCACTGTTTAAATATCAAATGGTCATTGCTTCAAATTCATTTTCTTGTATGTTAAATTTGTCTTTATATGTGGATATTTCTGTATACCTGCTCAGAGACTCCAAATTTTATTAGGATCTGATCACTATAAATTTTTCAGGGAAAGAGAAATAGCAGCATTTTCAAAGTTCAGTATCTGAAATAGTTGGAATAGTTTCTGGCATGATCTGTTACTGAGACCCTTAGAAGCCCGGAGATTTTTCTGCTTTAAATAAATATGTCACAAGCAGATGTTTAGAGTTTGTGCTACATACCAAGACCATGAGATATTTGGGTTTGGTTCAGGCTATGAGATGCACAAAAACAGAAACAATATTTGATTCCTCAAATTTAGCTAATAAGAATAGCTGGTTAATTTTAAGTAAAATTTGGAACAAAATATTATATAAATAGCATATTATGTGACATTCAGTTTTGATTATGTATTACTTATGTACATAATTAATTTTTTATTTCAGCTTTTATTTTACATTCAAGGGGTACATTTGCAGGTTAGTTATATGGGAATATTTTGTGATGCTGAGATTTGTGGTGTGATTGATCCCATTACCCACGTACTGAACATGTGTACTGCTATTTCTTTATATGATTTATAAAGTCCATCCTTCCCACTCATTACTCCCCCCAGATTTTTTTTTCAAAAATAAATTCAGGCTATGATGTTCAGAATGTTAATTTTAATAGTAAATACAGTCATAAAAATGTCTCACAAACAAGTTAAAGAAAATATTTAGGAGAGGAATGTTCTGTCAAAAGAATTCCAACCACATTGACAATAGTTCTTTGACAGCGGTTACTCCTGATAACCTACTGTCTAAGGCAGAGTTGCTGGAAAATGACTGACACATTTCATCAAAGCCTCCACTCAGCTGCCTTAACCAACTGTCGCTGGTAAACGACTTAATCTTTGCTAAACTTTCATGCAGGAAAGTGGAGTAGTTGAAAATGCACCCACATATAGACCTGAAACTCTAATGAGATCATTTGACATTCTGATTGATACAAAATCTACACTGTGTTTTGACTTGCCTGCCACCATTGATATGGTGTATTTCCAGTTTGAAAGGTTCAAAAGTGATAGTTGTTTTACAGTGCATTCCAACTGTAACTGAGAATGAAGAAATGTGGAGATGAATGAGTTAATTGCAAGTTATTTGGTACAAGGTAAATTTTTAATCACATTTGATATGTATTATTTTTTTTCTTAGGGAAAGTAATTGGTTAGGAAGACAGAGGGACATAAATATTTTATGTAATCTCCTAAAAATAAAGAGAGTCATGTGGATTCTTTCATGAATGTGTGTTTATATGCCTTAGGTTGAGGGAATTTATTCATGAATGTTGAAACGCAAGATACAACATCTGCCTAAGTCAATTGTGTATAAGCCACCTCCACCCTAAGACACTCGTAACTTTCTGACCAGGATTTTAGATTGGCTTATATTTTATGGTAAACTCATGCTTTCCAAAAGTGTTAGTATGGCTGTGACTTTTTCTGCTTAATGCTGATCTTTTCTACAAACCTATATAGCCTTTGTGAGCAGGGGTAGGAATCAAAATGAATTCTGGGAGCTTCCACTGTACTGCTAAGTCAGGTAAATCCTATTATAACATTTACATATGCGGTGGGCAGAGAGGTCCAGCATCTGCATTCGTGTGCATTCCTCCATTTCCATCACTGCTTGAAAAAGATAAATTGCTATTACCAGGAGAATTAAGAGGAAAAATGTTTGGCTTATGTCATCCAAAGCTCCTTTACCAGGGAAAATCGGCCTAAGCTTGTTAGTGACCCAACATACTAAGGCTATGTGATCAAAAGCAACGACCCCCAAATTGCATTCTGCCACTTACTGCTCTCCCTCTATTTTCGCTTCCATCTCTTAAGACGACATCAGTCCATCTGTTTCTGGTTTTTTACAATTAACCCTGCACATTAGGTCTCTCTCTCTCTCTTTCATAATCTGAAAAACTGGTTTCCTTTTAACTGGGAAATTTTATCTTGCCAGCAATCAGAGCTCAAATACAGACATCTACAACTTTCAGTCGAAAGTCTTAATACATAAAATTTGAATTGCTTCTAAATTTGGCAAAATGCCCCGCTTTCTCCAAATTCATAAGACAGATGAGACACAAAACTGAGATGAATGATGGCGTCCTGCTATTTCAAATGCCATATTGATGTAGTCATTATTTGTGCCAATAAGGCTCACTGTCATCTAATTTTAACCTGTTTCTGTGTTAATTATGCTCATTTTTTTCTTCCATCTCTTTTGATATTTTATGTTCTTCATTTCATGCAGTCTATGTTTGCGAGCAACTGAATCTTTCCAACAACTTACTGAGGCCTACTATGTGCAAAATACTCTACTCTTTCTCTCAAGTAGGGCTTAGGGAGTATAAAAACATAAACCACATATGCCTGACACATAATATGGGCTCCAGAAAATGTGCAAAGGAAGCAAAGGAGAAAGAAAAAGATGTCAGGAGAGAGGGAGGAAAAATAAAAGGTGTCTAATAATTCACTTTAGGCGAGAAGGCGTGTACCCTATCTCGCCATTCTGCTGTGATGTCTTCACCACAGATGTTGTTACCTGATCTTTTTTTGCTTATTTGTGTGTTTATTGTCTTTATCTTTAGCAAAATAATAAGGGCCATAAAAGAACAAACTTATTGGTCCCGCTAACACTCGTGAAAAAGTGTTTTTGCCTGGAACCTAGGAAATGCCAAAAAAAAAGTCTCAGTAAAGAATGAATGATGTAATCCCAGCACTTTGGGAGGCCGAGGCGGGTGGATCACGAGGTCAAGAGATCGAGACCATCCTGGTCAACCTGGTGAAACCCCGTCTCTACTAAAAATACAAAAAATTAGCTGGGCATGGTGGCGCATGCCTGTAATCCCAGCTACTTGGGAGGCTGAGACAGGAGAATTGCCTGAACCCAGGAGGCGGAGGTTGCGGTGAGCCGAGATCGCGCCATTGCACTCCAGCCTGGGTAACGAGCGAAACTCCATCTCAAAAAAAAAAAAAAGAATAAGTGAATGAATTCCCTGAGCTTAGAAGAGCAGGAACACTTTCTATTCTCTGCATTCACCCCAATGCACAACCTCCTTTCCAGAATTGTTACGCCACGACAGTAAGGGTGCCCACTCTGATGATCTTGCTCATCCAGTGATCAACTGTTATGTGTAAAAAAATAAAATAAAATAAAAAAATAGAAGCTGAATTTGTGTCTGTTGAATGAAGAATTTTCTAATGAAATCCAGGCTGGAAGTTGATTGTTTCTGATGGACTCCCCATAGCAGGGTACATAGATGATCCTTGTATCACCTTTTTAGCCCACTTCTCCACTCCTCCAATTTCGTGTTTATTTAGGTTTCTCCCTTATTAAACCTTCTTCATTTAGCTTGCAAAAGTTCTCCCACCTCTTCTTGACCCAGGAATTCTTTCTCTGCTTTCCTGGAGTCTTACCTCTCTTATTTCCCACTTCGTTGTTAGCCCTTCTTTCCACACACATTTGATTTACGGCAAGCAGTAATCTATTTTCCCCTGGGAAAAGTTTGGTTGCCTCAGAGAACACACTGCTAAAACAATGGAAAGTTCATAGTTGATTATTTGTCTTTAATTATAGTTCAAATACTCATGAAAAATTCTTTGCTTCTCTTTGCAATTAGGAAACATTGTATATCACTCTCCAGTTATCCTTTAAAAACCCTTCTCTATTTGATGACGGTGTAATTGGCTCTTAATTTCATACTGCATAGGTAGATTAAAAAGAGGCAGCTTACCCATGAGACATCTAAATGAGTAGGTTAAAATAGTCATTTTTATGTTATGTATATCTTATCACAATAAAAAATTAGTTTAACGGGGGAAAAAAAAAGCAGATAAAGGAATGAAGGCTACCTGTCACCACAAATGAGTCTGGGGTCTCCTAATGACTTGTAAACAAACAGCTCTAAGCCAAACTGAGCTAATGCCTTGAGCAACATTCCTGAATCGGCAAATTCATTAATTGCAGCCTCCTTTGTGGTCTTACAGTGAAGAATAACTATTATTATTATTTTTTTCACTTAAATAAGATCCAATACCTCCCTGAAAACTGTCATTTGGTAAAAATATTGCTGTAGGGCAGGCCCCTACTAAGAAATGTAAGACATGTGCAATTCACACATCTTTGTGAAATGCAAGTGCCTGTGAACCCTGACAGGCTATAATTACTGGCAGGCAGAGTTGGCTGTCAGCAACTAGTATGATTTTAGTGGGGTAAAATGCTTCACACTTCAGATTTCTTCCTGAGTGGCCTCTTGCAGATCCCTCAGATTGCCCTGTTAGACATTTACATGTTTAGGTCAATTATTCTCAAGAGGTGGGAGGAGGAAGAGATGCAGGCAACGAAGGAGAAGGGGCATGTGAGCGTCTTTGTGTAATGTGGAAAACATAATACATTCATTCTTTCATTATACAAATTACTAGAACTGAATCTTTTAGTATTCTTATTCATAGCCTAGGAAATAAAGTGGAAAAGTATTGAAAGATCCCTAAGTTTTGCATTGTTTAATAATAATAGCTTAGGTGAAAATTTGCCTTCTCCATGGTCCTTACGATAAATGAAAGTGCCTGAGCATGAATTAGTTTCTCCCCTTACTTTTTCCAACAGGATTCATCTGGCAGATCTTTATGATAATTCTGAACATTGACATAGAAAAAATCAGATATGTTCACATGTAGAACCCTCTCCCAGTCTTCCTGGGGTCCAAATGGGTCTCGCAGTGCATTCCAGAGCATTGACGAACAGTTGCGAGGGTCATACGTGCACCCTTCCAGAGAGTGCCATTCCAGCAGGTTACAAGCGGTGGCTTCTTTTTATTGCCTTTCACTTCCTTTTCCTTCTCTCCTTCCTCATCCAGATAAGATTCCATGATTATCTTGGAAAGTGAGCATACAACCTCACTTTTCTTGCCCACGCTGTCCACCTTGTGCTCATCTGGTTGCACTAGTTATTAAGTTGTTGCCTCTCAATTCTAAACCCCAATCTTCTTTGCCCTGCTTTGTGACACAAGAGCTGGTTTCTGCAGACATTTCTCCAGAATAAGCTCTGACCATAGAGAATGCTAGAGGGAAAGTGCAGGGCTAGAAGTGAAAGAAGAGACATTTCTGGTGCTGTGATTGGCATGTAGGCATGCAGTCTCCCTCTGCAGGCACTGCCTCTGTGCACCCCTTTCTAGTAGATAACCGTCATTCACCTAGGTATTGTTGTTTATCTTAGTTGTTCTCTGTTCTAGTCGGTGGTATGATTTCTGTCTTCTGACTGGATCCTGACAGACACACCTGGCTAAATCCCTGTGCTGGTAAACCAATTCTTGTCTACTCTGCACCTACAATCACAAAGACAAACAAGGTTGGAAAAAAATATTCAATTCTCCTGGTTGTTTCACTTTAAAGCTATGATCAGGAATATGAAGCAGCTCTTCTAGATATGCTGAATTCATTCACTCCTCTTCTTGTAGGCCGCAATTCACAACTTCCCATCTCTTCTCAAACCTCTACTTCCTCTCTCCTGATGCTCTCTTAGCTGAGGACTCTGCTTCCTATGTGGTTGATAAAGTAGAAGCCATCAGAAAAGAATGCCCGCACATTTCCACTGCTGTTTCTATCAATTTACTTGCATCTATATTCATTTCCCTACCTTCCTTCATGATAATAGGTGAAGCGTGTTACTATGTGAGATGAAGATCAACGGTGGAACGCCATAGCCCATCGCTTACCGTCATTCCAATGATTATCACTCCCTCTTAGACTTGTGATGTGTTTCTTTCTCTACTGGATCATTCCTATAAATATAGAGCCTGTTTTAATATCTCTCATATTAAAAGAACCCACTCATGTTCCCACAGTTTCCTTCAAGTTACTACTCCACTTCACTACTTCCTGTACATCAAACTTCTCCAAAATTTGGTCATGTTTGTTCTTTACGTCCTCTAGTCCCATTCTCTCTTCAAATCACTCCATGCAATGTAACGACTCTGTCAAAGTCACCAGTCAGACTCAACATTGCTGGTGGATTGTCATTTTCAGCTTCTCTGAAATACCAATATTTGACCTACTCTGCCACTTTCTCTTTCCTGCAATACCTTCTTCTCTTGTATTTAGGGAAACTTTATCTCTTAATTCTTTCCCTACCTCCCTGGCCACCCTGTCAAGAGTCTTTGTTGGTTTCTCCCAATCTCCGTGGCTTCTAAACATAGGAGTGCACTAAAGCTCAGTTCTTAGAGCTCTTTGCCTCTTTTTTTAGCTTCACTCACTCTCTAGGTGGTATTACATACACACGGCTTTAGATACCATCTACACACAGATGGCCCCAGAAATTTATATCTTCAGTAATATTCCTGAACTTTAAGCTTATATATCCCCACATGACCTGCTTACTTGGATGTCTAATCAGTCCAAAATGTAACTCTTCATTTTCCCCATCTCAAAATTGCCCTTCCTCTAATTTTCCCTTTCTCAGTACATGTCACTACTCAGGTGCACAAACCAAAAATCTTAGAGTCACCTTCTCTCATATCCAACCCATTAGCAAATTCTACTGGCTTTCAAAATATATCTAAAATCCAACTCCTTCTCAACACCTTTATAATACTACTACTCTACAAAGGCATGATCATTGCATACCTTATGATTACAGCAGCCTCTTAACAAGGGTCCCTACTTTTAGACTGTCTTCCATAACAGAGGCTGCTGACTAACATTCTCACTTTTTTATAATACAACTGAAGCTTTGTAAAAAGGCTGCTTACCCACACTACATCTCCCAGATTCCCTTTCAGTCAGATGTGGCTTTGTTTTCACCATTAAAATATGAGCAGAACATAAATGTGCCCACTTCTAAGCATATCTCCTCCAGAATCTCCTCTTTACACGATGGACAAACCTGAGATATAGTTTTAATCTTGCAAATGAAGACAATACCCCATAAGGTAATAAGAAAACAACATAGAAAGAATCTGAGTCCCTGATTATTTATATGGCAAAGAGCTACCATCAGATAATTATGTGAGAAGGGAAAAATTTTACATCCTGTTTTAAGCATTGTGTTTTAGAGTTTCTTTATTTAGCCACTGTCCTTTACCTACTACAGAAAAAGCTACCATATACGGAATGCTACCATTATAATACCTAAAATGTGACACTGGTTTTTTAGTAGGGCAACAGAAGGCTGTTGGAGATGAGAAACACACAAATATTTGGCATACCCTGGCAAAACATCTGGTAAACTATTGCCTCAAACGATTTGGAAGGCAGACCACATGCCTTCTGAAGTAGCAGGTCTAGGAAAAATTTCTAGAAAGAACAGCTCCTTGTGATCGCTTCAGCAGCACATATACTCAAATTGGAACGATACAGAGAAGATTAGCATGGACCCTGCACAGGGAGGAGATGCAAATTCATGAAGCGTTCCATATTTTTCAGCTTAGAGAAGAATATAAATGAATTGATAGAGCTGAAAAACACAACACAAGAACTTCATGCAGCATACACAAGTTTCAATAGCCAAATTGATTAAGCAGAAGAAAGGATATCAGATTGAAGATCAACTCAATGAAATAAAATGAGAAGGCAAGATTAGAGATAAAAGAGTAAAAATAAATGAACAAAGCCACCAAGAAATATGTGATTATGTGAAAAGACCTAATCTATGTCTGATAGGTGTACCTGAATATGATGGAGAGTATGCATCCAAGCTGCAAAACACTCTTCAGGATATTATCCAGGAGAATTTCCCCAACCTAGCAAGGCAGGCTAATATTCAAGTCCAGGAAATATAGAGAACACCACAAAGATATTCCTCAAGAAGAGCAACCCCAAGGCACATAATTCTCAGATTCACCAAGGTTGAAATGAAGGAGAAAATGCTAAGGGCAGCCAGAAAGAAAGGTCGGGTTACTCCCAAAGGGAAGTCCATCAGATTCACAGCAGATTTCTTGGAAGAAACCTTAAAGCCAGAAGAGACTGGGAGCCAATATTCAACATCCTTAAAGAAAAGAACTTTCAACCTAGAATTTCATGTCCAGCCAAACAAAGCTTCATAAGCGAAGAAGAAATAAAATCCTTTATGAACAAGGAATTGCTCAGAGATGTCGTCACCATCAGTCCTGCCTTACAAGAGCTTCTGAAAGAAGCACTTAACATAGAAAGGCATAACCAGTACCAGCCACTCCAAAAATGTACCAAATGATAAAGAGCATCAACACAATGAAGAACCTGAATAAACTAATGGGCAAAACAACCAGCTAGCATCAAAATGGCAGGATCAAATTCACACATAACAATATTAGCCTTAAATGTAAATGGGCTAAATACCCCAATCGAAAGACACAGACTGGCAAATTGGATAAAAAGTCAAAACCCTTTGGTGTGCTGTATCCAGGAAACCTATCTCACATGCAAGGATACATATAGACTCAAAATAATGGGATGGAGGAAGATTTACCAAGCAAATGGAGGGCAAAAAAAAGCATGAGTTGCAATTCTAGTCTCTGATAAAAAAGACTTTAAACCAACAGAGATCAAAAGAGACAAAAAGGGCATTACATAATGGTAAAAGGATCGATACAACAAGAAGAGCTAACTATCCTAAATATATAAGCACCAATGCAGGAGCACCCAGAAACATAAACCAAGTTCTTAATGACCTACAAAGAGACTCAGACTCCCAAGCAATAATAGTGGGAGACTTTAACACTCCACTGTCAATATTAGAAAAACGAAACAGAAAATTAACAAGGACATCCAGGACTTGAACTCAGACCTGGACCAAGCAACTTGGTCCAGGTCTGAGAAATTTACAGAACTTTCCACCCCAAATCCACAGAATATACATTCTTCTCAGCACCACATCACACCTACTCTAAAACTGACTACATAAATGGAAGTAAATCACTCCTCAGCAAATGCAGAAGAATGGAAATCATAACAAACAGTCTCTCAGACCACAGTGCAATAAAATTAGAACTCCAGATTAGAAGTCAGCATTAAGAAACTAACTCAGAACTGCACAACTTCATGGAAACTGAACAACTGGCTCTTGAATGTTGACTGGATAAACAATGAAATGAAAGCAGAAATAAATATGTTCTTCAAAAACAATGAGAATGAAGACACAATGTACCAAAATCTATGAAACAAATTCCCATATGAGAAGCAAGGAAATATCTAAAATTGACACCTTATCAACAAAATTGAAAGAGCTAGAGGAGCAAGACCAAAAAATACTCAAAACCAAACAGAAGACAAGAAATAACTAAGATCAGAGAAGAACTGAAGGAGATAGAGGCACAAAAAACCCTTCAAAAATTAATAAATCCAGGAGCTGGTTTTTTGAAAAGAAGAACAAAATACACAGACCACCTGCCAGATTAATAAAAAAGAAAAGAAAGAAGAATCAAATAGATGCAATAAAAAATGATAAATGGGATATCCCCACAAATTCCACAGAAATATAAACTACCATCAGAAATGACTACAAACAAATCTATGCACATAAACCAGTAAACCTGGAAGAAATGGATAAATTCCTGGACACTTGTACCTTCCCAAGCCTAAACCAGGAAGAAGTGGAAACCCTGAATAGACCAATAACAAGGGCTGAAGTTGAGGCAGCAATTAATAGCCTACCAACCAAAAAAAGCCCAGGTCCAGATGGGTTCACAGCTGAATTCTACCAGACATACAAAGAGGAGCTGGTATAACTCCTTCTGAAACTATTCCAAACAATAGAAAAACAGGGACTCCTTCCCAAATCATTTTATGAGACCAACATCATCCTGATAACAAAACTCAGCAGAGACTCAACAAAGAAAGAAAACTTCAGGCCAATATCCATGATGAACACAGATGCAAAAATCTTCAATAAAATACTGGCAAGCCAACTGCAACAGCACATCAAAAAGCTTATCCATCACGATCAAGTAGACTTCATCCTGGTGATGCAAGGCTGGTTCAATATATGCAAGTCTATAAATGTAATTCACCACATAAACAGAAGCAAAGACAAAAACCACATGATTATCTCAATAGATGCAAAGAAGGCCTTCAACAGTGCTTTATGCTAAAAACTGTCAATAAACTAGGTATCAATGGAAGGCATATCAAAATAATAAAAGCTATTTACAATAAACCCACATCTCTTTAAAATCTGGCAGTAGACAAGGATGCCCTCTCTCACCACTCCTATTCAACATAGTATTGGAAGTTCTAGCCAGAGCAATCAGGCAAGAAAAAGAAATAAAGGGTATTCAATTAGAATATGGGGAAGTCAAATCATCTCTATTTGCAGATGACATGATTGTATATTTAGAAGACCCCATCATCAAAGCCCAAAATGTCCTGAAACCGATAAGAAACTTCAGCAAGGTCTCAGGATACAAAATCAATGTGCGGAAATCACAAGCATTCTTTTACACCAATAACAAACTTAAAGACAGCCAAATCAAGAACAAACTGCCATTCATGATTGCTACAAAGAGAATAAAATACCTAGGAATATAACCAACAAAGGATGTAAAGGATGTCTTCAAGAATAACTACAACCACTGCTCAAGGAAATAAGAGAGGACACAAACAGATGGAAAAACATTCCATGCTCATGATTAGGAGCCATACTGCCCAAAATAATTTATATATTCAACGTTATCCCCATCAAGCTATCTATGACCCTTTTCACACATCTGGGAAAAAACCACCTTAAACTTCATATGGAACCAAAAGAGAGCCCACATAGCCAAGTCAATTCTAAGCAAAAAGAACAAAGCTGGAGTCATCATGCTACTGGACTTAAACTATACTACAAGGCTACAGTAATCAAAACAGTATGGTACTGGTACCAAAATAGAGATATAGACCAATGGAACAGAACAGAGGCCTCAGAGGCAATGCCACACATCTACAACCATCTGATCTTTGACAAACCTGACAAAAACAAGCAATGGAGAAAGAATTCCCTGTTTAATAAATGGTGTTGGGAAAACTGCTAGCAGTGTGCAGAAAGCAGAAACTGGACCCCTTCCTGACACCTTACACTCAAATTAACTCCA
>CM052656.1:115867156-115932490 GCA_028533165.1 Leontopithecus rosalia | reverse complement strand
AAAACAAACTCATTCAAAAGTGGGTGAAGGATATAGACAGACACTTTTCAAAAGAAGACATATATGAGGCCAATAAACATATGAAAAAATGCTCATCATCACCAGTCATTAGAGAAATGCAAATCAAAACCACATTGAGATACCATCTCACACCAGTTAGAATGGCGATCATTAAAAAATCTGGAGACAACAGATGCTGGAGAGGATGTGGAAGAAATAGGAACACTTCTACACTGCTGGTGGGAGTGTAAATTAGTTCAACCATTGTGGAAGACAGTGTGGCAAATTCCTCAAGGACCTAGAAATAGAAATTTCATTTGACCCAGCAGTGCCATTACTGGGTATATATCCAAAGGACTATAAATTGTTCTATTATAAAGACACAAGCACACATATGTTCACTGCAGCACTATTTACAATAGCAAAGACCTGGAACCAACCCAAATGCCCATAGATGATAGGCTGGACAAGGAAAATGTGGCACATATACACCATGGAATATTATGCAGCCATTAAAAACGAGGAGTACGTGTCCTTTGCAGGGACATGGATGAATCTGGAAACCATCATTCTCAGCAATCTGACACAAGAACAGAAAATCAAACACCGCATGTTCTCACTCATAGGCAGGTCTTGAACAATGAGAACACATGGACACAGGGAGGGGAGCATCACACACTGGGGTCTGCTGTGGGGGGACTGAGGGAGAGACAGCAGGGAGTAGGGAGTAGGGGAGGGATAACATGAGGAGAAATGTCAGATACAGGTGACAGGGATAGAGGCAGCAAACTACATTGCCATGTATGTACCTATGCAACAATACTGCATGTTCTGCACAAGTACCCCAAACCTAAATTACAATAAAATATATTTTAAAAAATAATGATAATAAATAAATAAATAAATTCTTTTAAAATAAAGAAAGAACAACTCCTTATTGCTTGCAAGTTATAACAAAGAAGTGATGAGCTCAGTTCAGAATTAGTTGGCAGGCAGAAATGGAAAACAATAGAAAGGATCAGGGTTTGAAAGCTATAAAAGCTTTCTGATCACAGAACCCAAACTTTAAGCCCCTTATCTTGCCTTCTTATCGAAGTCTATTGTTTCAGAGAGCTATTAAGGTAGCAAGTGGGTGGGTCGTGGATGTGGCAAGGCAGAATGACATAAAACAAGTGAAAACACTAAGGCTTGGGGGAAAACCCTTGGATTTTGCTACAGCCACATGTGACTGAGAATGAATACAGCAGAAACCTATCATGTTTTTGAGAAATGTATTTCCAAAGGAACCAAAACCTGGTCTGCAAAACACCTGTGACTGAGCTTTAAAGCAAATATAGTATCACCAAATGTATACAACAAGAAGCAGGCTGCAAAAGTGACACAGTCCCTACAGAGGACACTTTGGATATTTTCCAGGAAGAAAATAGACAGTAAACTCCTTTGAGAAAGCAGAACCAGGGTTAAATCAAGTAAATTCAACTACCAGATTAGGGCATTTAAGCAATTTCTACACAGCAGGACCGATCACTACATAAACCACTGACTGTTGTTTGTTCATTTGTTTCCAATTGAGAGTTTGTAATGTGATTATCTTATCCCTAGTCCACGATTGTATATAGGGTGTGTTGTTGTACTGTTGAGTTTGCAAACAACTTGTCTTTTAGTTTTTGTATCCTGGGAGTATATCCAGATTTGATGGAGAAAATTGTTCATCACCCAGAGATTCTAGGCTCTGATCTAACAAAACTTGGTGGGACATAGGGTTGTCTTTTTTGAAGAGGGACTGTGTGTATTTTTACATAAAAAGAAAGGTACACAGATGTTTGGTGGCCAAAGGCTCAGGCAGTAGTGGAAATAATTAGTTGTCCAATATAATCTGTTCTCCCCTTCTCCCACGGTCATACAATCGGTTACCAGCTTTACTCCATTTCCGTCTCCCTGCCCTACTCATGTGACAAAGTTCATGACAACGGAGTATGAACCACTACTGAGACAGATCTTTTAAGAGACTGAGATTGCTCTTTTATACATCTGTTCTTCTTCTCATCAGTCTGGTGCAACATAGAAATATGCCTTTAGCAATGCAGGTGATGACAGTATTGAAAACTTGACAGAGAAAGAAGATGGAAAAGCCCGAGCCCCTTAATAATCGCATGGAGTAAAAGTGTGCACCAGCCTAGAACTTAGATTACGCCATGAGAAAGAAATGTACCTTTATCTTACATATGGAGGTACTTTTGTTGTAGTAGTTCATATCAGTCCCCTAGAGCTGCCCTAACAGCATACCACACAGTGGGTGGCTTAAACCACAGAAATTAATTTTCTCACAGTTACGGAGGGCAAAAGTCCAAGATCAGGGTGCTGTCAGGGTTGGTTTCTGGTAAGCCTCTCTTTCTGGCTCGCAGACAACTGCACTCTTCATTTGTCCTCACAGGGCCTTTCCTCTGTACCCAAGTGTAATCGCTCTATGGGTTCATCTCACCTGCTGCCCAGAAAAGCTGATGAACTAAGAACAGCCGATTTTGCAACAGAGAAAGAGTTTAATAAACACAGAGCTAACTAAGCAGAAGGACTGGAGTTATCACTCAAATCAGCCTCCCTGAAAGCAAAGAGGCTAGGGAGTTTTAAGGATAGTTTGGCAGACAGGGGTTAGGGAATAGTGAGTGCTGACTGGTTGGGTCAGGGATAAAATCACAGAGAGTCAGAGCTTGTTCTCTTGCACTGAGCCAGTTCCTGGGTGAGAGCAACAAAGCTAGATGAGCCAGTTTATCGATCTGGGTGGTGCCAGCTGGTCCATCAGCATTCAGGGTCTGAAAAATACCTTGAACACCAATCTTGGATTTTACAACGGTGATGTCATCTATTGAAATAACTGGGAAGATTGGGGATCTTGTGGCCTCTGGCTGCATGACTCCTGAGCCACAATTTCTAATCTATAGCTAATGCATTAGCTTTGGCAAAAGTGGTCTGATCCTCAAGCAAGGAGGGGATCTGTTTTTGGGAAAGACTGTCATCATCTTTGTTTCAAGTTAAACTCTATTGGCTGGGTGCAGTGGCTCACATCTATAATCCCAGCACTTTGGGAGGCCAAGGTGGGCAGATCACTTGAGGTCAGTAGTTTGAGACCAGCCTGGCCAACATTAAAAATACAAAAATTAGCCAGGCGTGGTGGTGGGCACCTGTAATCCCAGCTCCTTGAGAGGCTGAGGCATGAGAATTGCTTGAACCCAGGAGGCGGAGGTTGCAGTGAGCTGAGATCATGCCAGTGCACTCCAGCCAGATCAAGACTCTAACTCAAAAAAAAGAAAAGAAGTTAAAATATAAACTAAATTCCTCTCCTAGTTAGCTTGGCCTATGCCCAGGTAGGCACAAAGGCACTCAAAGGTTAGAAGCAAGATGGGGTTGATCAAGTCAAATTTCTTTCACTGCCATGATTTTTCTATGTCAGATTTTTCTCACTGTAATAATCTTTGCAAACCTGGTTTCACATGCAGAGACAAAGAGGAGGGAGGGAGATCGAGGTCTGGTGTCTCTTTCTCTTCTTGTAAGAACATCAATCATATCCAATTAGGGCCCAACCTTATGACATCATTTAACCTCAATTACCTTCTTAAAGATCCTATCTCCAAATATAGTGATGTTATGGGGTAGGACTTCAGCATATGAATTTTGGGGACATAAAAGTCCGTAACAACCCTAAAACTATAGTCCGTTTCCCATTTCCAAAGTTTTCATACTGTTCTTTTGTAAATGTTAGATTAACTCATTATTTGGCTAGAAACTCTCCAAAGACTTCTTTTACTCCATGAAAGCCAAAACCTTTCAATGCCCTCCCTCGATCTGATCCCACCCTATGTCGATTACCCTCTCTGTCAGTGTCTGCTGCCATCATGCCCTTGATCCTTCCACTTCAGCTAATTGGGACTCTTTGGTGTCCTTCGCATGTACACTGACCCCTGGACTTCCTGCCGTTCGGTAGACTGAATCTCATTTTACTCCCATATCCACATTGCTGGTGCCTTTGTTTCCTTAACGTCTTTGGACAAATATTAATCAATTAGAGAAACTTTCCATGACTATCCTGCAGAAAATAACAACTCCCCACTTCAAACTCTCCCTCTCTCCCTTCCCTGTTTTATTTATATTTATTCACATATTCACTCTCTCGTCCCAATAAAATATAGGCTTTATGAGGGCAGGACCTTTGTGTTGCTCACTGTTGTAAACCAATATCTAAAACAGATCTTTCACGTGGTAGGTATGAAATTTAGACATGTAAAATGTGGCTTGAATGAATATGTGACTGGACATCCTATAGAAGATGGACTGAGAGATGCAAAATGTGTCAACAGGTATCATCTGGGGGAGGGGTCTAAAATGACTCCCAAGTTTATGGCTTAGATTGGATTGGTGAAATGGTAAGCCAAGATAGAGAACACAAGAGGTGGAACAGGAATCAAGATATTCAGTTCAGCATTAAATATAATGGGTTTGAGATGGCAGCAGGAGTTGAATTATATTTGGACCTAGGCACTGAATCTCATCTGGAGAAAGATGTGAGTAACTTCTATCTGCATATTACTGTATTTGAAGTCCTGAAAGTGGATCATCTCCCCATGAGAAAAAGTGTCAGAGGAAGATCAATAATATGTCTTCAGAAACTCCAGCTGTTTACTGATGATGGTGCCAAATGAATGGCATTCCTTGTGTCTGAAAATACCTTACTGGGACTATTACATTTATTTTATATCCAGCTCTAACGCTGAAGCCTGGATAGTTCTCTTCGATGGACAGCATCCCAGTAAGCTGATACCAAGCTGTCAACTCTTATGCTGGCTACAAAGAAAAACAAAAGTTGTATCAGAAGAAATGACAGAGTTTCACACAGGTATTATGTTGTAGGTCAAGAGCCCATTTCCCAGAGGTGAACCTTCTATTTTCCAAGGGGCCATCAAAAAAAGGTGATTGTCCTCCAATGGCTTTCATGAGGGAGGAGGCGCTAGGTCTTCTAGTGACAGCTCAATTGGCCAATTCCTACTCCAAACAGACCTAAGTCTTTGGTCTTTAGTGGAAGCTGGGCTTACAATCTCTTTAGTAAGCCTGCAGAATTGTGTACTGAATTTTGTAATATCAGTGCTTATCCTGTTCCTTTTGCTCACCTGCCCTCCTTCTCTCTCCTGGTATGGATTTCTGATGTTGCTGACACCAGGCTAGCTCCAGGAATGAACAAGTCACTCAGAACAGCACAAGAATAAAATTTCAGCCTCCTGGCTACAGGGATTCATCTGGGGCTGTACTAATGAGAATCAGTCCCAGTACTGTACTTGTATCTAAAGTAGTTGATGTGTGAAGTTCTATTTTCCTATAAGACGTGAATTTTGAAGGATGTGGCACTGGGGCTACAAGTTGCCCACCTGCCTCCATAAAGAGCTGTGAAGTCAGTAAAGGAGGCGGAATGAGGAGACGAAAAGAGAAATGGTCTCGTTTGCATCATTTTAGCCTCCAGACCAAGGGATGTATGAAGTTAGTTCCAGCTTGACTTTTCACAGTTCCCCAAGCCAGTAAACTCCTTTTACCTGACTAAGCGAACTCGAGTTGGTTTCTCCGTCATTCACAGATCTAAGAGTCTAACTATCATAGATAATATAGAGTTAAGATGTATCCTCAAGAAGAAAATTCCAGACCACAATCGCAGATGACTTGAATGTGGCTTGAATGAAGGGAAGACAAAAAACCCACATCATTCACATAGCCCCATCTGTGTCAGTGTTAACACAAATGCTGAATCTGGCCCTCAGTTTCCTTAGGGTCGGGTTGGTAGAGGAAGTCCATTTTATTGTTTTCAGGCACAATTAGGACTTGCAAATCTGCCCCCATCTAGTAAAAGGTGAGATCCATCCAAATCTCACAGTCTCAGGGAGTACAAAATCAGGACTTTCTTGGAGACTGAAAGACAATTTAAATCAGGTTGTCCAGCTCTAAACTGCTCCTTGGGATAGGTTATAGCTATGAGCCATGTCATTGCAATTCTAGGACCTAGGTTTATTTAAGTA
This sequence comes from Leontopithecus rosalia, assembly GCA_028533165.1. Lineage (NCBI taxonomy): Eukaryota > Metazoa > Chordata > Mammalia > Primates > Cebidae > Leontopithecus > Leontopithecus rosalia. Next base: position 115,926,437 of record CM052656.1, on the reverse strand, counting down.
AACCTAATAAACTTGTCCCCATATTTCCTATTCTCCAGCTTGTGGGTTTGATTAGTGTCATAATCAATTTACCCATGATCTGGATCCAAAAAGACTTTCATCTCAAGATTTTCCACCCTTAGCCTCTTCCCTTTTAGGCAGAATCTTAATGAAATGCGTTAATTAAATAAGCTTCTGAAATAATTCTATTACCTTTTACACCAATCAATGAATACCAGGTCAACTGAAATTTCACTCTATCCACCTGGCAAACTACTGCAAAGGTAACTGTTTTTGTTGTTTGTTTGTTTTTTGAAGGGAATAGGAGCTGGCACTGCCTACACAAACCTTGTTCTTTTCATCCTCTGACAAGGATTCCCAGAGGAAGATCCTGTGGGACACTATCTGTCCCAGCAGGAAAACAAACAAAAGCCCATTCTGTTTTTGAAGTTTATCACTTTTAAAACATTGCTATGATGATGATAAGCCCTTTTGAGATTGACTTTTTTCATGGATATTCTGATAATGTTCAAGTCAAAAGCAAAACAAAGTCACCTTTGGATTTTTTTTTTTTTTGGCCTGTGAATTGTACTTTGCTGAAAACTGAACAACTCATTAGCATGGAAAGAGGAGATCAACAAAATAGGCTGGCATTTAGCCCTCAAATCTGTATTCCTGGGCATAGTACGACCCTCTCCACAGTGCAGGCTGTCTAAACTTCAGCACTTCGTTAGACAGGGTCCCAAGCATGGTCTTAAGGTACTTCCAAGGTTTCTTCCTCCACACCTGCTTTCTAGAAAAATGAACCTTCTGACTCAGACTGCTGAGAAAATGCTCATTGTATCTCTGAACATTCATGGCCAATTTGGAACTAAGAGATAATGCTTCTGGAGGACATTGGTAGAGACAAGATTTCTTGTTGCTATGGGATTCTAAGTAGGATATTCCTAGCCTTTTCCTAGTAAGAGATAATCAGCAGACTCAAGGTAGTTATCTTACACATTCAACAAATAGTTGTTGGGGACCCACAATGGCACAGGTGTTCCTTAGCCCTTATCCTCTAGGAAGACCCTCTAGAGTTGTGTTATTGACTGAATATTATCTACCATTACATCAGAGAAATATGTTTCATCCTATTCTCATACAGCCCATACAGTATAATATTTTCATGTAAGTTGCAAATGCCAGTGGCAGTGGATCTGAGTAGACAATTCATAGAAGAAAAAAATGAACACTCAAAATAAATTTTTAAATCATATGGAAAAAAAATGTTCAGCGTCATGACTAGTAAATAATATCTAACTTCAAATATCTGTAAAATATAACCCAATTTAGTTTTTCAGAGAGGAAAAGCCTAACTCCTGTAGAGCTCTTCAGAATCACCGGGAACTCTTTCTAAACCTTAATCCACTTTGGGTCCATGAGTGCAGAGCATAAATGGAGCATCTTGCATTTCACAAGGTGAAATGTCCTTTGGAAACGATGCCACGGACATGGAACACATCCCTTCCTTAATTTCCATATCAAGAACAGACTTCCCAAAGGTTTACAGTGACAGAGAGGTTGACTATTTTTTCTACTTCCTTTAGAAACCGAATCTCTCTCATCAGACTTGCCTGCACCCCACCCCCTCATCTCCTACCCACATCAAAAACTCAAGTTTCTCATTTATCCTGCAGTTTTCTACCCCCTAGTTGGCTCAAGGCATCCTGAGTCACTGATATTTTCCCCTAAATAATAAATCTCTATTCCGTGTTCCACCATCAGTACAGAAAAACTGAACTGACAGAAACTTTGAAATTCCCTGCCTTGCTCTTCTATTGACTCCACAAGTTTCTCTGAAAGGAATAGAGTAGTTCAGATATTTGTTTTCTCATTATTTTGAATTATGCTATCTTCTTTAAAAAGCATAAATTGCTGTAATCATTTTTGTTTCAAATAACACTTTTTCTCCTTTGTATTAAATTAACTAAAATTTCACAATACTCAATGCCAGTGAGAGTACAGTGAGAGAGTCACATTCACACATTGCTACCAGCAGTGCAAATTGGTAAAAATTTGCTGAAGAGCAATATAAAAATAGCATTAAAATCAAGACACTTTAAAGACTCTACACTTTTGAGCCTAGTAATTCCACTTCTAGAAAATTATAAAAGAAATAACAATTTAGTGGCTGGGCATGGTGGCTCATGCCTGTAATCCCAGCATTTTGGGAGGCTGAGGTGGGCGGATCACTTGAGGTCAGGAGTTTGAGACCAGCCTGGCCAACATGGTAAAACCCCATCTCTACTAAAAATACAAAAAATTAGCTGGGTGTGGTGGAGGCTGAGGCAGGATATTCACTTGAACCTGGGAGGTGGAGGCTGCACTGAGCTGAGATCACGTCAGTACACTCCAGCCTGGGCAACACGAGACTCCATCTCAAAAAAAAAAAAAGAAAGAAAAATTTGCTAATTAGTTTTATATGTAAGGGTGTTCCTTGCAGTATTGTTTATAATGAAGAATTAAAAGACCAATGATAAGAGAATAAGTAAATAAATCCTGATCTATTCAATAGTCAGCCATTAGGAAACGTTTGTTTTAGGCAAGGGGAAGGCACGCAAAAGTGTGTTATTCTTATTACTGAACTTCAAGCTCTCTAAAAGCATGATAAATTTTTGACTAATTTATATGTGTACCTCCGAAATTTTCAGCACAGTGTCTGTGCTATGGTTTAAATGTGTCCTCAGAGCTGAAGTGTTGAAAACATAATCTCCATCGCAACACTGTTGAGAATCGGTATTTTTTGTGTGGGTGTGTCTATGTGTGTACACATATGTGTGTCAGGGTCTCTGTCACCTAGGCTAGAGTGCAGTGGCACAGTCTTGGGTTGCTGTAACCTCTGCCTCTTAGGCTCAGGTGATCTCCCACCTTACCCTTCTGAGTAGGTTGGACTACAGGTATGTGCCAATACACCTGGATTTTTTTTTTTTGAGACAGGGTTTTGCCATGTTGCCCAGGCTGGTCTCAAACACCTGCCTCAAGCAATCCACCTGCCTTGGCCTCCCAAAGTCCTGGGATTACAGGCATGAGCCACTGTGCCTGACAAGAGATGGAATTTTTAAGAGACAATTAGGTCATGAGGTTCGGCCCTCAGGAATGAATTAATGCCATTATCGAGGACATGGGTTAGTTATGTCAGGATTGGGTTCCTGATTAAAGGATGAGTTTGGCCCCTTCTTTCTTTCCCAAGCTTGCTCTCTTGCCCTTCTGCCTTCCCTCATGGGGTGATGCAGCAAGAAGGCCCTTACCAGATATATCCCCTCAATCTTGGACTTCCCAGCCTCCAAAACCATGAAACAAATAAATTTATTTTCTTTCTAAATTATCCAGTCTCAGGTGTTCTGTTATAGCAGCAGAAAACAAAACAAGAAAGCCCGACATGTGCTAAGTGTGCAATAAATATTTGTTGGATGATGAATGAATGGATGAACTAACAAGTGAATTTTGGCTTTGTAAATGAGTTCCCTTCCTTTTCCTCTAATGTTTTGTGGCTTTGCGACTCTACATGGGTTCTTCTCTTTCAGAGTATACAGTTTAGATGGAAAGACACAACAGACAGAGATAACAATGGCAAACAAAACAAGACTCTTCTAAAAGAGATGCTGAATAATGATCATCCTATGGAAACATGGAGGAGAGAAATAAATGTTCTGGTGAGCACTCATAAAGTCTTTTCGCGGCTTGGATTAACAGACCCAAATATATTACTAACTGCGTTTCAACATTTATGTAGTATTCATGATCAGAGGGCAGCGCACTTCTCCAAAATTGTAATAAACATCTTCCACCCACTTTCCCACACTCTCTAACAGTTCAGGGATCTCTAACAGGTAGATAATCTGTGAAGAACTCAGACTTAGACCCACTAGCCCACACAGGCTCTTCTTTCATTTAGCTGTTATTCTTGAAACGAAGTTTCCTACAAAGCAAAGTCCTCGTAAAACCTCCAAACCATATTTGGAGGTCAAATATACTCCAAAATAATACACCCAGAAAGAAAAATTTCCATAATTAAAGCTGTTGTTATAAGGAGAGATTGAAATAAAAGACAGATACTGTATGTCTATGTACATACTATGGCTCACTGGAGAGCCATAAACTATAATGAGATCTAATTATTTCACTTCCCCCCCCAAATCAGTTCTTCTTCTTCCTTCGGTGCAATATTGCCCCCATTGACAATGAATCGTCTTCACTATTGCTGTGGTAGGGGAAAATAATTTAAAGTGCCGTGTTCTTAACATGTGGTGCTGAATCAGAAGGATTATCTTTATACATAAGATTCCCAGCATATATAAAGGGCAGCACATTTTTTTTCTTAAGCATTGGTTCAATCAGTTTATCATTCTTTTCCTAATCATGACTATTTCTTTGGAACTTTGGGGGAGGGAATGAGAAGTAAAATTTAAAAAGAAACAACACTTTGATAACAGAAAAACAACAGATGATTAAGTTAGAGGTAAAATCCACCATCTATTCTAGCACTCCTGACATTGCTTTGATAGATTGCTATTGGCAATTCTAAACACAGTGGCTTGCGTTTCTCTCATGCCCCCTCCCCACTTTTGCTCTCAATCATTCATTCTGCATATAACATACACAGCCACATACCTATATCACTGAGAAAGGATCAATCATTTTTTTCCCTATGCTGCTGAGGCATACAATATTTATCACAGGTTATAGAAAAGAAGAAAAGAAAATCTAAGAATATTCCCTTCAGCTGTATTTCTGTTGTGGAACCAAGAGCATCCCAGTCCTCAGTTTCGCTTAGTTGTCAGCTCAGTCCAGCACAATCTGTAGTGCAATGAAGATGGTAAACTTAGGTGCCCACCGGCCATTGCAAAGAAAAACAGCCCTGGTTATTGGTGATCATCCTCACTATATTAAACACAACTCCCATTAGGCAAACTCCCTTGCATTTCTTCAAACCTCTCAATACCTTGTAAATCAAATATTTATCAACTGAGGACCTCTTTTCTAGCTGTCTGTTGTTTCAGCTCTGACAAAGTTGGCCACTGGCCAGTTGGTAAAGAAACCTGTGAAAGGAAATCAGCCACAAGAAAAAAGAAAACTCTATTTCATTTTTATTTCACAGAAACAAACTGCCAACAAATCTTCCCCTCACCCCCTTTTTTTTAACTTACCTTGTGAAAAAGCTTGCCTGGAATGAGTATGGCTTGGCCACTCAGTCAACAAATATTTACTGAACATTCATCAGCTGAGTCCATATGACCTTGGATCCTTGCAATTCATATTAAAAAGTCGCTAAACTACTATTACAGTAGACATTGTGACAAGTATGCAGCTCATAGAAGTACTTGCATAGAAGTATGTGTGTAATAAGACGCTGTAATTTACAAAGGTAAATTGGCTCTAGTTTGACAAACAGTGTGCTTAAGAAGAGTAGATGGAACTGTTTATGGGAACTTGCTAAAAGACACAGGCCCTAAAACCTGACTGAAAACAGGAGAAAGAATCCATATGGTGAGTGGGTGGAGGGAGGTAACAAATCTACATGAAGGCACAATTGGCGTATTTCCAGAAAAGTAATTGCTCCCACAGAATTACTATGTAGATGGACCACATTTAAAATAAGTCAGAACCATTTTCATTACTGTTCTATAACCAAATATGTAGACAGTAGACTAACGTAATACTATCAATGGTTATCTACAGAAAATTAATGTCTTTGTCCGTTTTATGCTGCTATTAAAAAATACCACAGACTGGGTAACTTAAAAAGAAAAGAAATTTCTCACAGTTCTGGAGGCTGGGAAGTCCAATGTCAAGGTGCTGGCATCTGGCCTTCTTGCTGCAGCATTTCATGGAAGAAGGCAGAAGGCCAAGAGAGAGACAGAGAGACCACAAGATATAATACAACCTGCAGCCCCAAGCCCTTTATAATCAGCATTAATGCATTCATAATGGTGGATCCATCATGACCTAAACACCTCCCATTAGGCCCCACCTCCTTATACTGTTGCAGTAGGAATTAAGTTTTCAATTCATGCTTTTTGGGGGCATAGTTAAATCATAGCAATCAATAAAATTAAATATCAGGCATAATCTGCAGCCACTGTAATGACTTACTGATTTTCAAAAGAAAATACTCCACACAGCAAACACAAATTTGGTTAACCAAGACGAAAGTTTGTTCTAAACTCTCGGTATACAACAGAAGCAACAGAATGACAAGTGACAATTTAAAAATATATACATGCCCAGGGTCCATCACTGGAGTTTCTAATCCAACGGATACCAGGGAAGGGCATCAGCATTTTTCAGAAGCCCTACAGATGATCTTACTTTCCACTATAGTTGTAAACTATGGCTCAGCATAATTTCTTATTGCAACCAGGTTCTCACAGTGACTGGTTTTGGCTTATTCCATAAGGTTGCCGACCTGCTGTTTTGCAAGCCAGTTCTTCAGCTTAGCATGCATTTCCCACTTTCAGAACCTAAATTTCCTCTTTGGAAGAAGTAAAAAGTGATCACTCTGCTTCCAGGCCCTATAGCTAATGATTTCTGCATGCTTGCACTAGTCTCTTTCATATAATACAAAGATAAGAACTCCCATGCAGACTAAAGCTGCAACACTACCAGCAAAAACCTAATGGCAATCACAAGATCAAGAATTTTAAGTAAACAATGGTGCCAATTTATCTCAGGGGTTGGGGAATGTGTGTGTGTGTGAAAAGAAAGAAGGTATGTTCTGTTCTCAGCTCTCAAATCCAGTACCTACACAGTCCCAGGCATCTTCCTGGGGCACTGGGTACATAGTGGTAAGCATCACATCAGAAACCTTGCTTTCATGTGTCCTACAGTGTAGCAGAAAGGGCAGAAAATAAGCAAGATGCAGCATATTGTGATTCATATAGTAAGTTCTAGGAAAAAAATGCAGTGATAGAGAAAGGACAACTATTTTTCTGAAATAAGAGAGTCAGAGAACGTCTTTTTAAAGTCATAACATTTAACATTTCAGCTTTCAACTGAGACCTTAAAGGTAAGATATGGTGGCCATATGAAGAAGAGGAGGAAAATGTTTCTGGCATGTCAGAAAACTCAGGGCTAAAGAGAACTTACCCATCTTAGGCCATCTGTAAAATGATGAAACTGGGCTGCACGGTTTCAAATGAGACTTCTTGCTCCAAAATTCTATAAAGAAAATTCTATATTTAGTGAGGAAGGAGGTAGATGAAACGCATTAAGCAAAGCATTTTATCTCAGTTTGATAGACACACTAAAGTTAGAGACGGGAAAGATCTGTTTGTCTAATTCCAATTCTACCGATTGGTTTAATGACCCAGAAAAAAGGTTACTCACCTCTTCATATTAGTATAACCAGGAACTTCTACTCACAGATGATCAATATGGCATTTCTTGAAAACATCACTTTAAAAGGGAAAGCTTAATGGACAAAAATACATAAATGTATAATGTAAAAAGAAGACAGGAATCAATTATTCTCATTAGTCAAGAAGACAGAATAAGAACTAATGGCTTTTAAGCTGTAGTAGGGAAAGCTTGGGTGAAATAGAGCAGAACCTCACTAATTCTCACTTCAATAATTTCCAAACCCTATAATTTCCAGAAAGAAAACTGGTAGTCAAAGCATATTTCAATAAGCATTTAATAGTGCAAAGGTAGATGGAGAGATCTTGTGCATTAGGATCTACTATTCTTCAAATTATTCTACAAGAATATTTGCTAGGTAGAGCCCCATGTAATGTTACCCTAAAGGAGAAGTCCTTTGTCAAAAGTAATAAGCTAATACAAAGTTGGTTATAGCAGTCTTTTGTCTTTGTAGAACTTTCTCTTTCAGTTGAGCTCTTACTCTCAAAATCAGTAAATCATCAGGGTAGTTTCCAGATAGCAGTGTGAATTAAAAATCAGACATCAAAGTATCCTCCTTCCATCAGGAAAGATAAGATTTATTTCATAAGGTTTTCTATCATATTTATTTTAAATTGATACATATATCACATAGATGGATGAAAACTGTCCTACAATGTCATCTTTTCTCTATACTCAGAATACAAAGAAAAGCACTGCTTAATAAAGCAACAGAAAAAGAAGTGAATGATGTCATGTCTGTATTAGCATTTAAGAGGTGAATCACTTGTCCCCTTTCGTTTACAGAGTTGATGACTATCTTTGGATATGCAGTTATTCAGTACCGCATCAGTGGATTTGAATCAGCTCACCACCACAGCTGATGGGCTGCAAACCTTCCCAGGGATATATTTGCAAGTATGAAATGTATTGGTATTCAAACTGAGGATGCACACTGCTGTATGACAGGCAGTGGCCTGCCAGAGAAAATGCCACAGAGAGAGGGCTACAATTTTCTGGGAGTGAAAAAGAAAAAGGCATAGCATAATATCAAAGTAGGCAATACAAAATACTACTACTAGTCACATTGGCCAACATTTGAGCCATCATCATGCATCAGGTGCTCTTGGAAAATTTTGTCACCTCTTTGAATCTTCACAATAATTCACAAATGGATTATTTTTATTACTCCTATTTTCAAGACCAGAAAACAGTGACTCATAAAGATTAAATAACTTTCCCAATTTCAAACAGTGAGTGATGAACTGGGATTTGAACCCAGGTAGTCTCTCTCCAAAGCCTATTCTCTTAATTAATACACTATAATCCAAGTCATAAGCATGTGAGATAATATTTTCTGTGATGTTATTCCTAATTCAAAGACATCTTCAGGCTCTCATATCAAAATCCATTTCTAGAAAATGCAAATCACAGTTTCTTTCAAACTTAAAAGGGCGTACCTCTTCTTCCATGATGATCTGGCAATAAGGTTTGTTGCCCTGATGTCTAAGGTCAGTTTTACACAGAGGGAAAAAAAGGCCTACTCTTTTAGCCCAACGGATTGTGGAAAGAAGGTGGAAGACAGAGGTAGAAAAGGAAGGCAGATGTCACAGTCCTTTATTATTATTATTATTATTATTATTATTTTAAATTTTTTTGAGATGGAGTCTCCTCTGTCATCCAGGCTGGAGTACAATAGCACAATTCTCAGTTCACTGCAACCTCTGCCTCCTGGGTTCACTTGATTCTCCTGCCTCAGCCTCCTGAGTAGCTGGGATCACAGGTGCACATCACCAAGCCTGGCTAACTTTTGAATATTTAGTACAGACAGGGTTTCACCATGTTGGCCAGGCGGGTCATGAACTTCTGACCTTGTGATCTACTCACCTCAGCCTCCCAAGGTGCTGGGATTACAGGTGTGAGCTACACACCCCACGGTCCTTTATTATTGCTTTCTTCCTCTTACCTCATCTCAGACCAATCTTGTGAAAGTAGATGGTGTGGGAAGCAAAAACCCACAGTTAGGTATGGAAGAGCTCAAAAGCAGAAAGGTTTTCACTCTGCCTCCTGTTTATGCCTCTGCGAAGAAGCTCCTTATGGAATTACATTAATCCCGTGTGACTAGTATCCTTATAAGTACATGGTCATGTGGAGACAGAGACATACTGAGAATGCTAGCCCTTATGTAGGAGTGCTAAAGTAATTGAATCTTTTTACTTTTTTTTGAGACCAAGTCTTGCTCTGTCGCCCAGGCTGGAATGCAGTGGCATAATCTCGGTACACTGCACCCTCCACCTCCTGCCTCAGCCTCCTGAGTGTCTGGGATTACAGGTGTACGCCACCTTGCCGAGCTAATTTTTGTATTTTTCAGAGACAGGGTTTCACCATGTTTGTCAGGCTGGTCTTGAACTCCTAACCTCGTGATCCACCTGGCTCTGCCTCCCAAAGTGCTGAGATTACAGGAGTGAGCCACCACAGTGGGCCAGTAGTGGAATCTTAATGGCTCGTCATGTTTAGGCCTAAGGAAAGCCATAACTCAACTCTCCTGAGAGTCCTCAGTCTCTGATGGTGGGGACAGGATTGAGAAATCAGACTGCAAAATTCCCACATGCTTTGAAAGGAAAACTAACAAGTTAGTTGAGAACTGACCAAGCAGAGAGAGAATGGATTACGGGTATGCCAGCATCACATTTCAGCAGTGGACATTATTAGAACAAGAATAGAATGAATTGTACTTCAGCTATGACTCCTAAAAGCAACTTAGAACACCCATCCCTCAGCAGAGACCAGCAGAAACCAGAGACCCATGGTCAAGGAAGTCATCACTCTCCTTCATGAACTTCAATGCCATCTTAAAGAAAAAACGGGAGGTCCTGGTTTGAATTGTGTCCCCGCAAAAACTTAAATGTTGTAGTCCTAGCCCCCCGTACCTCGGAATGTGATGTCATTTGGAAATAAGTTTGTGGCAAACATGATTAGTTGAGATGAGGTCATACTGGAGTACAGTGGGCTTCTAATCTAATGCGACTGGTGTCCTTAAAAGCATGTGGTCAGCTGATAACAGACACACTGAGAGAATGCCAAGGTCATGACAAAGGCAGAGATGACAGTTATGCAGCTGCAAGCTGAGGACCAACGAAGACTGCCAGCACACTGCAAGACACAAGGAAGAACTCACTGCAAGTTTCAATGGAGCAAGACCCTGCAACACCTTAACTTTAGACATCTGGCCTCCGGAACTATGGGACAATACATGTCTGTTTGAAGCTACCCAGTTTGGGACATGTTGTTACAACCTTCTGAAAGCTAATACAATAGGCATAAAGAAATTGTTAAACCTTGAGCATTTTATTTGAGTCCTCTAAACAGAGGCCAATTTATGTAAAGAGACTATTTAAACACAAGATTAGAATATAGCTATGTTTTTTCTTCCAGTATCTAATGGAGGGAGGCCTGTGAAGAAGATCAGATTGCTATTGAAATATCAAGAAACTAGATTTTCTTTACGCATCTGACTATAGTTTGAGTAGGTTTGTGATCTCCTGGTATGTGATCCTTAAAACTGTCAGAAATTTACCTCATAAATAAATTTTAAAAACATGGCCAGGGCAGTAAACAGTCCTGCTTACATTGACGAATGGCAACAAAAGATTGGTGCTACAAAAATGAACGTTTCTCTTCTCAGTTTTTATGTTTTAATTCCTTTAAATGTGTTGCCAGAAATGCTGGTATTACACGGGGTGTTGACACAGATGTTTGAGAACCTTTGTTCATTACTCCCTCCTTCAGACCCATTGTCAACCAGACTCATGCATTAAATACACACGAGGGTTGGGCATTAGAGATAATAACTTAAAAAGATAAAGTCTCTCTCCTCAGGAAATAGTCAGGAAAGCCGCACACCATAGAAAAGAGCTGGCAGAATATTATTCTTTAAATAACTTCCCCAAACTGAAGTAAAACACCAAGGGCAGCAGAGACACAGTGAGCCCCTCTATAGCAAATGTACCTGGAGCCACAGGGAACCAGAAAGATGCCCTCCTTAGCAAGGCAAGGCACCACCAGAGGCCTGAAAGGGCCATGAGGATTATGGGTAGACTACTTTCTTATGGATGCCATAAGAAAATACCACAAACAACATGTTTAAAACAATAGAAATTTTCTCATAGTTCTGGAGGCCAGAAGGCCGAAATCAAGCTATGGGCAGGCCATTCACCCTTGGGAGTCTGTAGGGAAGGATGTGCTCCAAGCCTCTCTCTAGCTCCCAGTGCTTGCTGGCAAACCTCAGCATCCTTGGGCTTGTAGATGCATGCCTCCAATCTCTGCCTCCATCTTCACATGGCCTTTATCCTTGTTTCTTCTTTGTCTTCAAATCTCTCTCTCATGCAGATGCGAGTCATTGGATTTAGGACAACTTCTAATCCAGTATGACTTTATCTTAACTTGACTACAACTGCAAAGACCCTATATCCAAATGAGGTCACATTCACAGTTACCAGGGTTTAAGACTTTAACATATCTTTTTGGAGGATACAATTCAATCTAGAATATGGGGTGATGGATATTTTACAGATGTTGCCTTTGAGAGGTAACATCAAGGATCAAATGTTGGCCCCCTCACGCCCAACCCATCTAAAACCTCCCCACTGCCCAAGCCTCAGCACCATGCGGGGACTTACATATTTAGCCTTACTATGTATAGTGCGCTCTGGTATTTTCTGTTCCATTGTTGTTTTTAAATGCTGGTCATGACTCCCTATATTGATTTTATAACCCACTCATGGGTCACAATTTAGAAAGTACTTAGGAAAACACTTACTGAGGGGATGATGATGCTGAGAGAATCAAAGAGATTCATTTGATTCAAGAGAATCAAATGCAGAAGTTGCTGGGGAAAAGGAGAGATGAAGGATTAAGTTTTAGACCTATTATTTTTTACATGCTGGGACTAACGCTTGTGTAGGCTGCTTTTGTTCAGAGCATACAGTGGGCTAAAGATCAAGGTGCCTATATTAGTTTTCGTGATGCTAATAAGGACATATCCAAAACAAACTGGGTAATTTATAAAGGAAAGAGGTTGAATTGACTCACAGTTCACATGGCTGTAGAAGGCCTCACAGTCATGGCAGAATGTGAATGAGGAACAAAGTCACATCTTACATGGTGGCAGGCAAGAGAGCATGTGCAGGCAAACTCCCATATATAAACTCATCAGATCTCATGAGACTTATTCACTATCATGAGAACAGCATGGGAAAAATAAGTTCCATCACCACGATTCAATTACCTCCCACCAGGTCCCTCCCATGACACATGGGAATTATGGGAGCTAGAATTCAAGATGAGATTTGGGCAGGGACATAGCCAAACCATATCAGTGCCCTTTGCCCCTAGAGCTGGCCTTTCTGAGGAGATCTACCTAATGAGAGAGATGCCGAACCTACAAGAGGCAGCACTGCACTTCTCACCTCCGTGTCCGGCACTGCTTTGCTCTGTGACCCTATTGCCCCCGCAAGAGGAGAAAGTAACTTTCCCTGACCCTGTACATGTTTCAGTAAATATTTGGCAAGAAACTAGGTCCATATATGTTTGATGAACAAGTTTTAAAATAAATGGACCCAAAGAAGGATATGCACCCTCTTATTCTGAATTTTTGAAATTGTAAGTGCACCTTGTTGACAGACATGAATGTTAGAGTTATCATTTTAAACTTAATAGTAATATGTTTAGGTGGATGATGCATATGGTCAAAGGCTCACATATATCCATCAGTTACTTCTGGAGTACATTTCTATACATAAGAGTAGTTTTATAAATGGCTGCTAAATGCAAAGGGATATTCACTGAATATTCCACAGTTCAGTTTTGCCTACACACACTCATATACATACCCACACATATTTCCCCTCCCTTTAAACATACTTATCTCTACTTCTGTCATTATCCCATGCTCTGGTCCCCAGATCCCCCCACATGCAAACCTCTATGAAATCTTGCACTCTGAAAAATATTCTGTTTTACCACCAACCACTACCATCTATCTCAGAGTATAATTTATGAAGATGGCTAAAATTTTATCATCATGGTTTAGACCAACAGACAGTTTTTATTTCAATTTCAGTTGGGTACCATGTGTCCTGGTGGTAATTTTTATATACTGATTTTCTCTGTCTTCAGGGCCACAAGACCTTGATGTTCCCTCCATACTCACCCTATGCACCATTGTCCCTAGGAAATCTCACTTAAATGTCAACTACTATCTAGGCCTGAATGAGCCATGTTCAGCCCTTATCTCTTTTCTGAGTTTCAGGACTATTTCTGAACCCATCTCTAGGTGAAGCTTCCATTTCAATATTTCTAAATAAAATTCATTTTTCATGTCCCTCTGCCAACCTGTTACATCCCTTGTATTTTTTTAACTTAGCTAACGGTAGGGTCACAGAGTCCTTTATATTAAAGGAGAGATGGAAAGTCAGAATAACCACTGTCCCAGAATTCTATTGCTTTGACAGATGCACTTCACCCTCATACAAGAGGAGATTTAGGACTTTCTATCCAGAGAGTTGGTCTTATCAATAACAGACAATGGAAATCACCCTGCAAAAGCACCCCACCATGCTTATGGAAAAAAAAATCCTGCGGACTGTCAAATTCAGCTTGAGCCTCTTGTTCTCTTCTATTTTTCTCCTTAGTCTATGAATTCCAGCAGACCATCTAATAAAATCAAGTGAAAGCCTATCTAAAATGTAAAAAAGTAAGATTACACTAAATCCCTTTAGCCCAAAGATAGGACTCTCAAAAACAAAACCCTAAAAAAAGGCAAATATTGTATCGACCCATCAAAAATCCAGATCTGGAATCCCAGTGTGTTTACCTTAAAAAGCAGGTGCCCGGCCGGGTGCGGTGCCTCACGCCTATAATCCCAGCACTTTGGGAGGCTGAGGCAGGTGGATCACGAGGTCAAGAGATCGAGACCATCCTGGTCAACAAGGTGAAACCCCGTCTCTACTAAAAATACAAAAATTAGCTGGGCATAGTGGTGCGCGCCTGTAGTCCCAGCTACTCGGGAGGCTGAGGCAGGAGAATTGCCTGAACACAGGAGGCAGAGGTTGCGGTGAGCTGAGATCGCGCCATTGCACTCCAGTCTGAGTAACAACAGCAAAACTCCGTCTAAAAAAAAAAAATCTGGTGCCCATTTTAAGCATCTGTGTTCTCTATAAAACACCTTCTAGGTAGGCCCTCAAGGAAAGCTCTGGTGTGAATGTCACAGTCTGATTAGATAAGGTGCATCTAGTCTGTTAATTGATCTCCAGGCGTTACTCATCTGTGTCTTACCAGTAAACGTAATGCTCCTCAGGAAATACAGAAAAGCTCTCAAAAGCTGGTGAGTATCTTCATCAGGACTTTAGCATTCTGTCAGAGCCTAGAATACTTGGCTACTGGGTAACCTGTAGAGTATGAAACTCTGGCACAAGAGTACAGGAGCATACCTTGTCTATTTAGCAAGACAAGGAGGATTCTTTGTCCCCATTCAAAGGTGCCACCTGGCTCAAAGAGATAGAAAGTCATCATTTAGTTATTGTCACTTAATCTGAAAACAATCAGTTAATCTCAAATGTCCAGTAATCATTGGAATAGGCAAAGACTGTGCCACACTGTACGATTTAACTTCCTAAAATGTAAAATGCCTGATGCAGTGTTTGACACACAGCAGATGCTCAATAAATGCTCCTGTCTTTTCACTCCTTTCCTCTTCTATCTCTGCCCCTTCCCTTTCCTTCTCTGTCCATCTGTCTCTACAACCACCTCACTTACATGACCAAAAGGCATGGAAAATAGGCAGAAAAGCATCCTGTGAGCACAATTACTTTAGCTCAATGAGTAAAATGGGAAATCCTACTTAAGACACGACTGCTTAGAAGTCTTCAAACTCTTTTTTTGAGAGGTATTGAAAGACTAAAGGGAAAGACCTGGTTTTCTGGCCGAGTAGCCTTTTATTCATCCTGTAAGATAAAATATTTCTGTATCTCATGTAGGTGCCACTCCCCAAATCTCAACAGTCTAAAACCTGTTTTTCCTTCAGTAAACGAAGTTTAACTAGCCTTGTCAAGTGAGAGGATGATTAAGTGCCCGACGAAGCCTCAGCAACATTTGAAGTGCAAGAAATTTTATTTCACCTTTTTAGGCTTCCTCTTACAGTGCCCCTCCCTGCTCCTGACTAACCCTTAGGAGTCTGTCATGAACACCTTGCTCTCCAGAAAAAGACAAGCATCCTCTCTTCACTGTTCTTCACGACCACTGACGTTTGCTGTCACGCTGCTGCCTGACACGGATCACGCTGTGGGTATTTCATCAGGACTATAGCTGGTATTTACCAATTTTAGGTTTCCCAACTCTGGCAGTTGTCTCTGTTTAACGAATAAAGTGATGCTCAGGACTTGTTCAAGGTCATACAGCCACTAAGAGAAAAATGACGTAAGGCAGCCTTCCTGTTGGCCTTCCTGAGATGGTGGCGCACTAAGAGTTCTACCAGGAAGTGTCTCCACTGAACACTAAGGGAGTGAGACATAATTTCAAGATAAATGTTCTACTCTCTTAACATCTGAGTTTGCCTGGCTGAGCTATCTATACAGCACCAACAGTGTGCGTTTTTAAAATTTAAAAAATGCTCCAAAAAATAGACAACCCTGTAATTTGAGTTGGGTTCCTGGACTTGTTTCTCTAAAATGTCTTTCTCTGAGTCTCATGCCCAGAGTCTACTAGTTGAGGAAGTTAATGACAGAGATAAATTCCGTGGCTTTTTCAAAATGAAGTAATGTACACATAACCTACCCCTTCTCAATCTCTACATTATAGATTTGGTAGTTGCTATCTAGCCAACTCATAAATACTGATGCATAAATGTCTTTAATATGTTAGATTTTAAATTATGCCAATAATGACTGGAAATTACTAGAAAGTAGATTGCTCCCATTGGCAACCCTGGAGCTAAGGGAACATGTATAACCTCTGTCCATATATAAATTGATATTTCCCACACTGTTCCTGCTGATGATAGCAGGCTGTCACCAGAATGTCACCCACAGCATGTGGGTTAAAAAATGGAAAGAAAGAAGGAGAGAAGGGAGGGGAAAGAAAGGGAGGAAGGAAGGGAGGGAGGGAGGAAGAAAGGGAGAAAAGGAGGAAGGAAAGGAGAAAGAAAGGAAAAGAGGAAGGGAAGCAGAAAGGGAGGGAGGAAAGAAAGAAATCTTCAGTCTTTATCTAAATACTCAGTATTGAATAAGTCATTTTGAGAACTAGATAGCAGAGTCAAATTGCCTTTTTGAGTCTTGAAGTAAATTATCAGCCTAGTACAGACCCAGGCTAAGACAGATATAGCATTTAACTTCACGGGTGGCTATAATTTCCGGATTTGTGAAAGAGTGATTCCTGCTTAGTACATTCCAAAAAGGACATGAAGTTTCTTAAGGCCCTGTATAAATCAATTCACAATCATACTGAGGTAGTTTGACTGTGACTCCAAAATGTCTGAGTTTCATTTTCTCCCTGTTAGAGATGAAACCACTGACATTCATTTTTTATGGACATTTCCAGCTGAAGACTTTTTTTCGTAAGTTAAAATTTGAAGAGCATGAAAGAGAAATTATTCTGATTTATGATGACTTCCAATCAGGACCAATTAAGAGAAAATGAACCAGGGAAATTGGAGTAGGGGAGGGAAATAAGATCCGGCATAGTGAAAGTGTTTCAACTGAAGTTTTCTTTCCCTTACAATCCCCTGGGTAGAATCAAGGAAAGGCAGCTTCAGGATCAAGAGCCACTGTGCCCCCAGGCCTCACCCACATCCACTCTTTCACCTCTAATCTTGCTCTAGGCACAAACAACTACCTGGGACTGGTCTATGCACCCACTGCCCTTTCATCAAGAGTCCTTCGGACTTACAGAAACACTTGTCCTTTATGACAGTATTCAGAAATAAATGTAAAGTGAAATCTAGTATTACAGTACGGTCCATTGATTTCCTGACTTGATTCCCAGCTAAACACCTTCTGGTTTCAAGTTGAAAATCCAAGGTCTCAAATCTCACACATTTAAAAATATTTATGACAGAACTGTCTTTAGATCTGAGCACAAGAGGCCTGTGTGCTGGGCTGGCACTTTAGGGGGTCTGCATAGCACATGTGCCCATGCATACACACACAGGCCCGCGCATGCACGTGCGCACACACACACACACACACACACACACACACACAGAGGCATTGAAGGCTGCATTTGTGCAGTCCCTCAGGATCTAATATTGGCACAACACTTCTATTCCAAGAAATGCTCTTCATCTCTTACCCCATATCTCCCACAAAAAGCATAACTTCATTCCCTTGCTGTGAAAGTTTGTGGGTTGCGGCACTCCTAATGAATGAGCCCTGCTTTAGAGTATGAGGAAGATTTCAGTGGCAGAAGCACTTAAGAGACAAGACAAATTAATTAACTTGTCATGTCTTTCCTCTGAGGTAGCATGAACACAATAGATTATTGCATGGTGAAGTATTGTTTCCCACGAACGCTAAATGTTTTTCTTGATTTTCTTTGTGTTCTGTGGTTCCAGAACTACTCACAAATTAGTACAATATAAGAAGCCATCACACGTGGTGGCTGAGGAGCATCTTAGAATCTTGTACTATTCATATTACTCTTACCTTTGCGTGTGTGTGTTCCTCAACCTCTAACCTATTTACGTTTGTACGTTATCTATTTTACGTGTTGTGGGAGCTATTCTGTGCTTTGTAAGATATTTACCAATATCTCCAGCTTCCAGGAACCCCTCCCCACTCGCCATTCTTTCCCCAATGGCTGTGACAACCAAAAAATATCTCTAGATAATATCTCTTGCCAATTCTCTCCTAAAGGGCAGAGCTGCTACTGCCTCACCGGTTCAAAACCACTAGGCTACACAACATACATGATGCATGTGATCACTTCTTTACACTGGCAATCTGACGCATACTGAACTCTAGAATTTTATACAGTTCTCTTTATAAAAATATTTCATAAAATTTAATTCAATATTTTTAAAATTAACTTCAAAATGTCAGTTATATAAATGTGATTTCTATAACATTTAACATGTCATATTCATTTACTATAATTTGTATTTTACCTTTTAATTGTAATAGATTCTCTTGACTGGGGAGAAAATATCTTGTTACAAGCATAGATTTAAAAATCTTTAATCTTTTTACACCCACTTTAATTTACATTTTTGATAAACTTATATTACAATTTTGTACTTTGTATAGATTACATTGTATTTTTAATCTCTTAAATTATTTGAAAATAACAAATCAAAAATACCAACATGAGTCTCAGAATATCAAATAAAAAGCCTGAAAGCATATATAGGAAATCTTGTAAAAGTGGACTTTCAAAAACTGACCCACTATTTCAACCATATTACCTTCAGTGACGTATGGTGAGGCCAAGGTGCCACTCAGGAGAAAGAAACCAGAAAGAGTTTTACAGTTTGTTATCTGCACCAGTCCCTGGGGAGAACACAGCCACTTGCTCTGATTTTAGCATGCCCCTTACAAAATTCATGTTGAAACTCGTTGCCTATCGTGTCGTATTAAGAGGTGGGGTCTCGGGCGGGCGCGGTGGCTCACGCCTGTAATCCCAGCACTTTGGGAGGCCGAGGCAGGTGGATCACGAGGTCTAGAGATCGAGACCATCCTGGTCAACACGGTGAATCCCCGTCTCTACTAAAAATACAAAAAAATTCTGGGCATGGTGGCACGTGCCTGTAGTCCCAGCTACTCAGGAGGCTGAAGCAGAAGAATTGCCTGAACCCAGGAGGCGGAGGTTGCGGTGAGCCGAGATCGCGCCATTGCACTCCAGCCTGGGTAACAAGAGCGAAACTCCGTCTCAAAAAAAAAAAAAAAAAAAAAAAGAGGTGGGACCTCTTGGGAAGCGATTAAGTCATGAGGATTCTGCCTTCATAAATGGATACGTGCCTTGTAAAAAGGCTAAAGGGATGCAGCTTAAGCCCCTTGTGCCCTTCCGCTTTCCTCATTCCACCATCTGAGGGCGCAGCAACAAGGCACCATCTTAGAAGTGGAGAGAGCCAGCCCTCCCCAGACAGTGCCTTGCCCCTAGACTTCCCAGCCTCCAGAACTTCCAGAAATACATTTCTGTTCTTTGTAAATTACCCAGTCCCAGGCATTTTGTTACAACAGCCCAAATGGACTAAGACAACCGCGCTGGAGAAGCCCTGGGGTGAGTCAGAGGAAGGAGACTGCAGGGAAACACCTTCACTGTGGTTTGTGTGGGAAGGAAAGGATGAGGCCGGCAAGCAGGCTAAGGATTGGCTACTTTGAATACATTGAGCAGGCTGCAGAATAGGGGTGAGCTCTGATCGTCTAATATCCTGACCCTGGGATAATTAGAGCAGGTACAGTGGCCGAGTGTGAGAACCCAATCAAGCAGATGCTTGGGGTGCAGACTTAATGGGATGCTCCAGAAGGACCGGTCTCTAGTCAGTGACTCCAAACCAGATCAAGACAGCATTTTAAAAACCTATTTTACATGAGCACACAGAACTCAGGAATAGGATTTTACAAATGATTTAATAAAGATGTAATTACTGATTATAACAATTAAGTGACCAAGAAAGTTTTTCTCAAAAGACAATAAACGGAACAGACCACATACGCTCCCAGCAACTTCATCTTCTCTACTAAGTGAAGATGTAATTAATTACTGACCAAACAGTGAAAGGTAAAGTTAGGCTCCCTCTGTACTTCCTGGCCTGACGTGGAAACTATTAGGTGGGAATTAATATAACTTGATTTAGAAAGACTGAGATGCCTCACAAGAAAGTATATATACTAGGGAATAAATGATGGATGAGGAAATCACAATGAAGAGAAAATGAAGAGATTAATAGAGAGAGATGCATCTCTGTTCTCCAGATAAATAACGACATAAAAGCTCCTGTCTCTAGGGATATTATACTCTTTGTTGAGATGAGACACACGTGGGACTCCCTGGTGATCAAATCAAAGGGATAATCATTATTAGTTTCAAGAGTCACAAAATACTTATCAGAAAATAAACACATCTAGTTGTTCAGGAAAAACAAAATCTATCTTCTCTAGAAACTGGAAACCTGAGGAGAGTCCGTTCTAGATTCTTGGAGCTGAAAACCACCTGTGTAGTGACAATGTCAACTCACATTTGTCACAGGAGGTTTCCTAGCCGCCGTGTTAGCTAACAGATCCTTTTCACCTTTGACCTTCCCATCATAGGAACGTACTGGAGCCAACAGTACAGTTGCTGTCACCCAAGCTTATTGTCTGTCAGCCTTACCGGACTTCCCAGGTGGGGAGCCAGGCCCGGGAAGGCAAGTGCACAAATCCAATCACTACCAGAAATGCACCTCAACTGGCAACACTGCCTGCAGCACCGGGACTTCCTCTTGCAATAAATGCACCATTCCTAAACTTCTCCATCTCCCCCACATTGTGGCTACGGAAAATGGCCTCTGTATCACCTATGGATGATGCTAACAGGCATCTTATCACTGGAAAATGATGTTATAGACCAAAATTTGAAAGGGAGAAACCCTGTTTATCTATTTTAAATCACATATTTGCGCTCAATAAAATGAAATGCTTCTATTATCCCAACAGCAACCATCACAAAGTAGGAAATTCAGTGGGGGAGGAGAGGTGGGTGTTACACTGTCCAAGGAGAACCACTCTCTTATAACCAGTTAAACTCAGTACAGTGGAATAGCCTAACAGTTTGCACCAGCACACATTTCAAGTTACCACTTCAGGACAATTTGTTTACCGTTATCAGGGTTACAAACGGCCTTCCGAATCAGTTCCTTGGGAGACCTAAGCTTTCTGTCAAGGATATACCGGCTCAGCAGGGCAATTTCCAATCTGTCCCCAGAACACTACAGGAAGTCAACTGCCAAGTTACAACAGGTATCTGACCTATACCTGCCTTTTATGTGATGTGTGAGCTGTCAGTTCCAACTGGACCACCTATTCTAAGGCTACTTACTTTAACTCTCATTTCTTCCAGTTGTGAAAATATTTTTAAGGCACTCATTGATCTCTGATAAATTGGTTTTAAAAAATCCCCTTCCATCCTCAAACAAACAAACAAGCCATCTATTTCTGCAGGCTTGACATGACACAGAATTTTTTTCAGAATAGCTACAATCCTCCTCTTATTTCCACTACACCTGATTTTTTGTTGCTGTTTTGTTTCACAGCTATTCATATTTGGTGACTGCTTATTATTGCTTAGTACTGCCTTAAGTGCTTTGCTTTACATGTATTATGTCGTTTTATAACCAGGACAATCCTATGAAGTTATTCCACTTTACAGATAAGGAAACTGAAGTTTGAATGAGCTGAATAAGTCATCCAAGGTAACCAGATAAGACAGAGACCCAGTGTTCAAACTCAAGTGTATCTAAACATAAATCTGACATCTTTAACCATTAAGCATCTTAACAATTATGCTATTACTGTTACTTTTGCAGATGCATGATTTTCTACTTTAATCAAATGTGTGTGTATGCATAAGTATGCACACACACATACATACTATATTCCAGGTACATCATGAATTAAATAAACTTTTGAAGGCTCATGAAAGAAATCTGAAGCCATGCTTGTTTTAATTTTTAAAATAAGTTGTATTGGATGTTTCATTTTTATTTAATGTAGACTCATTAGAGAAATTTGAGGATGTCCACAAAAGAAAAAAATCATTCAAATTCTCATGCTCAAAAACTAATATTTTCTAATATTTTATTAACCATAAGTTATAATATTTTGGTTAGAAACCATTCTATGGCAATCTATATTTTAAATTTTAAAGAACCGATTTTAAAATACTTTGACATAAAGATGAGCAGACTTAGTAATCACACAGACATTGGTTCAAATCCCCACTCTACCACTTCAAAAGCTATGTGACCTCCAGAGCCTGAGTTTCCCTCTACGTGAAATAAGAATGATAATTATTCCTACTCCACCCGGATGTTGTAAAAATTCAATGAGACAATATGCAATGCTTAGTGTTCAGAAGAAGATGGCGGCAGTGGACGTGATAAACATACATATTTTATCTCCCTGAATTCCTGCATTAAACAGACAAAGTAATCAGATACCAAAACAAAAATCCATGGCTAACATTTGCAACGAAATTAGACGACTACATTTCTTTACAAATCTCAAATATCAGCCAGTGAGGACAAACCACCAACAGCTGCAAGACCAGAGTGGTATCAGTGTCTGTGCAGAAGAAAGCAGAGAGAATCGGGCCGGGCGCCGTGGCTCATGCCTGTAATCCCAGCACTTTGGGAGGCTGGGGAGGGTGGATCACGAGGTCAAGAGATCAAGACCATCCTGGTCAACAAGGTGAAACCCCATCTCTACTAAAAACACAAAAAATTAGCTGGGCATGGTGGCGTGTGCCTGTAATCCCAGCTACTTAGGAGGCTGAGGCAGGAGAATTGCCTGAACCCAGGAGGTGGAGGTTGCGGTGAGCCGAGATCGCGCCATTGCACTCCAGCCTGGGTGACAAGAGCGAAACTCCGTCTCAAAAAAAAAAAAAAAAAAGAAAGCAGAGAGAATCAAAGACAAAGCACTGTGTGCCCATTTAAAACTAGCCGCTGAAAGTGGGAGGTTTCCAGTCCAACAATGGGCAGTACAAGGGGGCTCATGGTGGGAACTAGAGGAACCTTAGTAACACTTATGACCCTTCTTCCGGGATGGAGCTCCTTTCCAGGAAAGGCTCTTGCACTGAGGTGAGACTGCTGGAATGGAATTAAAACTGAGCAAATTAGGCCCAATAGAGACAAAGGAAAGAAATGATCCAGATAAAAGTGGAGGAGGAAAACAGAACCAGGAAGTCTTGGAAAACAGCAGAAGAGGGAACTCTCCAAAGTTAGAAAAGCTACCTGAGCCAGGCCTCTAAAATTTCAGAAAACTGATCTCACATAAAAATGAGCAGCAGAAAAGTATTGAAGTCAAGTCCCATGCAAAGTTATTATAAGATAAAAGAGAATAAGGAGGAGAATAACATCACTATAGATAATAAAAGCATATCAGAAAGACGGGGACAGATCAAAACTGTAACCTATTTCAAAATGAGCTAAAAGACATTAAGAATATGATACAAGATGTAAAAGAACAGCATAAATCAGAATTAGAAAAACTCAGAAATCAGGTGACAGAACATAGAAAAGAATTATAAATAAATGAAAAAGTCATTTCAGAAGTGAAGACTAAGCTAGAAGGAACACAAAAGCAAATAAGCACTAAATATGCCTGAAGAGAATATTTGGTGAAAAGGAAAACAAAAATTAAAAATCAAAAAGAAATAAAGAGATAAAATGGATTAAAGATAAATCGACAAAGAGACGATAGGAAAAGAAGATTCAAATTATATAATATAGGAATCCCTAAGGAAGAAAATTAAAATAAGGATAAGAAAAAGTAGTAAAAGCAATGAATCAAAAGTACTTTCCTGAGATTAAAAAAGATAATTGAAAGTACATAGTACAAGAGCACACCACACATCTAAGAATATCATCTCAAAATCGCCAACAAGAAGGCGTATTCTAATAAAAATCATTGGATTAAAAAAAAACTTTATTGAGCATTCAAGAAAAAAAGGCAAGTGGCTTATAAAGAAAAAATTAGGTTACCATCAGACGTTACAATAGAAATATGTTATGACACAAGAAAATAGAGTAGCTTAATTAATATACTCAAGGAAAGAAATGTCTAAAGAAAATATCTTTAAAGGACTTTTTTTCCCAGTAAAAGTGACTTTCAGGTAGAAGGAACATAAACAAACTGCCATCAATATGCAGGAACTCAAGGAGTATTATTCCCATGAGCCCTTACTGAGGAATATACTAGAAATGAGCTTCAGATCATCTAAATCACTAGAGAGACCTAGGCATAAGGACTGATGAGTAGGACTAAATATGGTATGTAAAACATATCGTTACTATACAACTAAGATCAAATGAGCATTCATAAAAGGGGAAAGTATAGTTTTAAGGCTACATGTTTAGATAATATAGATGTAGCACAGCTGTAACACTTAATGGGGAGAATGAAGAAAGTATTTGCAAAAACAATTTCGTTATTTTCAGTAACTATATTGCCAGTGGTCTACTAATATTGTTTGGGTGTGTAATATTAGAATTGGGTAAATGATTAATTATGCAGTGTTCTGATTCTATGATCTCCTTTGTCCTTGGGAACTAAGATTTGGGGATGCAAGAAAGGAAATACAAATGTAATACAGAGGTTAAGGAAAAAAATACAACAAAACTTTTGTTCCAGAATTTAAGTTAGAACTATCAGTGTGAACTCGTGAAATAACTTTGTCCACTAAAGATGCTCAGAAACAATTACTATCTCTAACAAACAGGGTGTGACTTTAAAGTATCATTTCCCCCCAAAACAACATCCAAGTCTTCTTGAAGAAGTGGCTATTTCCATGTCTAGGGTAATACCTGTACGAGATGCACCTGGAAAACCTTGTCATGACAAATAACAAAAAAAAATTCTCAGAGTAATGTTAGAAGAACTCAGTGGCTGGTACAGTGGCTCATGCCTGCAATCCCAACACTTTGGGAGACTAAACAGGGTGGATCACTTCAGGTCAGAAGTTCAAGACCAGCCTGGCCAACATGGTGAAATTCCATCTCTACTAAAAATAGAAAAATTAGCTGACCATGGTGGTGTGCACCTGCAATCCCAGCTTCTCAGGAGGCTGAGGCAGAAGAATCGCTTAAACTCAGGAAGTGGAGGTTGCAGTGAGCTCAGATTGCACCCCTGCCCCCCAGCCTGGGTGTCAGAGCAAGACTCCATATCAAAAATAAATAAATGAATGAATGAATAAATAAGAAGAACTCGAAAGCCGACCCGAAGAGGCTCCCACTAGCCAAATGCAGGACAATTTGAGCATCAGCGAAGATATTTGAATGGATTGAATTGGGATTTAAATTTCATCTTTCAGAAGGGATCAGCACGACTCTGGATCCAGCTTCCAATCTGTAGAAATACAAAGGACAGAAGAAAGTGTTAAAGGGAAAAATACAGACTGTAAGACATTCTGCAGATCAAATCCCTCAGGTTCTTCAATAAATAATTTGTGAAGAAAAGAAAGGGACAGAGGGAGGAACTGCAGATTTAAAAAGATTTAGAAGACTTAAAATTTGAAAAATAGGCAAGACAAAATTGTAGTGTCTAGGGATACACAATTTTGATGAAACTATAAAGAACTGCCAAAAAATGCTTATTATAGAATCAGAATAGTGGGTACTTTGAAGGGAGAAAGAAGTGTTGAAACTGGAACCGGGCTCATTGGGTAGCTAGAAAAGTTCTATTTCCAAACATGGGTAATTATTTCAACAAATGCATCACTCATTAATCTATAGAGTTCTGTGTGATTTTTCTGAAACTGTGTTTTATTTTACAACAGAAATAGTAAACAAGTGCTAAATAAATATTAGCTATACTTAAACTGAAAATATTTTGTAATATTCTAACATAATAGTAAGTAGCTAAATAGTAGAAAATCAGAGATTCAAAAGAAGATATTCTAAGAAACTCTCTCTGATTGTCTGGTTACCACTTTATGTTTTTTGGAATACATGAATGCCTAGCACTAAACTTGAACCAAGGCCCAAACCCAGTTCTCCCGGGGATGGCTTAGCCTTCAGAAGAGATTCCTCTTCTTTATTTAGAAATAATAAGTGACATAGAGCATCGCTGGTAAGGCTCCCCAGCACACCAACTCTGGGACAGAGAACTGCATGCATGAAGTTTACTGGGGAGTGCTCATGGGACCCACATCTATGAGGACAGTTCCACGAAAGTACTTGAGCTGGAATAAGTATTCCGAGTTGCCCCACCCTGAGGCAAGGAGCATGGGACTTTATTACACATACCTTGTCCCAGGCCCTATCAATGAGTCATAGATGAGGGCTGCTCTAGGGAAAGGAGTGTGAGCTCCTTTTGGCCAAGTAGCTCTCTTCCTTTGTGGGTAATTCCCAGACAGTCATTCAGGTCAGTGCTGTCCATCTCCAATTTCCCAGGTGTTAAGGAATGAGTGCCTCAGTCCTGCAGGAAGATCTGGACAGGGATCCACTACCGAGAGCAATTCAACTATTTTGCTTCTCTTCAGTCAATCTATGTGTCAAGCATGCTCCGTCTCCGGAAGCTTGCAGTTCACCTTGCTCCTTCGGTACCTTTTGAGCCTATGTTCTGAAGAAGAGTTTTGCTTCAAACTTTCAAAGATGTCTAGAAGTTTGGCCTTTAAAAGATTTTCTATGAATATCAAAATTGAAGCTAAGTGAAAATTTGCAACACATTACTAGTATCACAGCATTCTTACTCATTCGATCAATATTTATCAAATGCAAAGCCGTGGGGACCCAGTGGTGAACAGAGTCCCCTTTTGGCTAAAGTCTCCTGTCTCATGCTTATCGTTGAATGTTGTTCGTTGCTGCAGAATGATGACATTCTGCATGTACTCTGAGTAATCCTTCATTCACTTCCATTCTGGGGATGAATGCTACAGAAGGCATTTATGCCATTCTTCAAAAATCAATAACATTTCAAGATTTTTCTGTGACATTTCTTCTCTGTGCCAAGTGGTTTCTTTAACTTGATACCTACTTGAGATTGCAGCCAGAAAAATGAGGCAGGGGCTTTAGATAGCAATTTAAGATAGAGTTCCTGACGTCTTTATAACAACTGGGTTTCAGACTCTTGAGGCAGCTGAAAAAAAATCACATGACCTGTGTTTGCACCATTCACTTTTTTGCATAAATGCACAGAACGTGTGTTAGGATTTGATTCTCCATGGGTGTTTCACATTTCTGCATGTTTAGACATACTACTTAGACTATACAATATGCTTCTCACTTTATAATGATGATTATTATTGGTTTTTGTTTTTTGTTTTTTGTTTTTTTTGAGATGGAGTTTCGTTCTTGTTACCCAGGCTGGAGTGCAATGGCGCGATCTTGGCTCACCGCAACCTCCGCCTCCTGGGTTCAGGCAATCCTCCTGCCTCAGCAGGAATACAGGCACGTGCCACAGTGCCCAGCTAATTTTTTGTATCTTTAGTAGAGATGGGGTTTCACCATGTTGATCAGGATGGTCTCGATCTCATGACCTCGTGATCCACCTGCCTCGGCCTCCCAAAGTGCTGGGATTACAGGCTTGAGCCACCATGCCCGGCCTATTATTGGTATTTTTATCATTCTTCAGCCCTTTTGTCATGATTGATTTACATGCTGGTGTCCTCCACAGTATTAGGAACTGCTTCAGAGTAGGGGACCACATTCTGTCCACCTTTTTGCCTCCAGCCGTAGTGCAGTCCCTTGAACATGGAAGAGACTCAATAATTTGTGTTAAAATAAGTTGAACTTGAGTACACAGAACTGCACTGTGATTGATGCATAATATTAAAACTTTACTCTGGCTAATGTTAAAGCTGTTGTTTTGCATTTCTACAAGAGTCCAGTGTTCCACTGGCTTTAAATAACTGTTTGATGATAAAATCCAGGGTTAATGTAAATAGGATTTTCTTGTGTAAATGACCGTTTAAGAGCAATCTGGAAATATCTATCAATTTCTTTAATCTGCTTTTATACACGTTTGCATGTAAGAATTTATCCTAAATAAATAATCTTAAATATAAACAAATACATAGCCAAAATGATATTAAGTTTTCCTTTTATTTCTTTAATCCTTCCTGAAAACCTGAATGGTCCATGCTATCTTTAGTTACTGCACTTCTTCTGTAGAATTCAGGGAACACATTCTATAAAGGAAAGGGGCTTCCAATGTCCCTTAATAATCCATTTTACAAACTCAAAAAGAAACAAAATTTGCATCTTTAGCAAAAAGGTTGGCTATTTATTTAGGTTATTTATGGCGCCTAATAGTTATCAATACAAGAGATTTTAGGAACAGGTGTAGATTCTTGACAATTTAAAAATGACGTAATTTTGACATGCGTTTTAACTTCACACCCTGATTTGGCCTTTGTGCCTGTTGGAAGACAACATTTGTTTTCTCTGATAAGCAGTATAAATTGTATCTGATTTTGTAAAAATTAATGAAGTACAAGAAGCCAGAGACAAATGTTCTGTGATACCACTTTGCTAGAGCATGATGACAAGAAAGCTTCAGGTTAAGGGCTCACTAGGGAGTTTCTGAGCACTCAAGACGGGGACCTAGAAGATCCAGAGATGGAGTGCCAGAGCTGGGAATCCCTTCTTGGTGCACTATGGGTACACCCATAGTTTCTAGGTTATTTCTTCTCTCTTCCGGCTGCCATCTAACTATAGAGTAGGGGATCTATAAAGTCTCCTATGAGCTCTTGAAACAATTGTCCTTCCCCTCCTGGCCTTCTATCTAGAGAGTGCCAACAAATATCCTTGAACTTGAGGCAGATTAAACTGTGTAACAGCTTCAATTTTCCCGATCAGCACCACAAATACTTAACTCTAGGCCCAGTCTGTAGCAAAGACCATAGCTTCCCCCTGTCTTAATCGGTATTGTTATAAAGAAATACCCAAGGCTGGGTAATTTATAAAGAAAAGAGGCTTACTTGGCTTACAATTCTGGAAGCTAAAACATAGCACCAGCATCTGCTTCTGATAAGGGCTTCAGGCTGCTTGCACTCATACCAGAAGATAAAGGGGAGCCAATGAGTGAGAGAGCATGGGACAAGAGAGGAAAGCAAGGGCAAGGGAGGTGCCAGATTCTTTTTAACAACAGGCTCTCCAGGGAACGAACGCAAAGAGCTCGCTCACTACCAAGTGAATGGCACTAAGCCATTCATGAGGGATCCGCCCTCTGGGCCAGACACTTCCCACTAGACCACATCTCCAATCCTGGAGATCAAATTTCAACACGAGATTTGGAGGGGACACATACTCAAACCATAGCACTCCTTTCTTCACCCAGGCCCCACCACTCTGAAAGTAAGGATGGTATTAATACATGGCTTTGAAGTCATTAGCTAGATTCAGAATAAGAGGACTATGGGAGAAGACTATCCTTAGTCTCATTTAATAATAGTAAATTGGTCCAAATTCAAAAATAGCTTTCTGTTGCAGGGAAGTAAAATTCTTGTAAAGGATTTATTTCAAAGCAGTGCTAATTAATCCCTGGAGCTAGACAAGGGTGTTGATTCATGCTGTTCCTGAGAAAAAGCCTCTCTCAGGGCACCAGCATTTCTCTCCCAGCCTCTGAGGTTCGAGGGGGCTTGCACAGCTGTACTCTGCCCACTACCCCTGGGCAGAACCTGCAGAAGCTTCCTTTCTCTTCCTCCCAAGTAGCTTAGCACATACCCCCAAAATTGATAGAAATTTAAGCAGACACAGAATAGGATGCAGGGAGAACTCAGGAATTCCAGAACTTAATAAAACTGAAAAATTTTTATGGGCTTTGAATAAAAAGGAGAAGTTTCCATAGTTAAGAAAGGAACAAAATTTCAGAATCATAGCCTTGGGAATAAGTGTCAAAGTGTCCCTGGTCTTTCACAACATTGAAGTAGACAGGCCACTTGTAGATGTAAAGGTATTAAACTGGGCTAGCCACAGTAGTTCATGCCTATAATCCCAGCACTACGGGAGGCCAAGGGAGGAGAATCATTTGGCCAGGAGTTTGAGACCAGCCTTGGCAGCATAGTAATACCTCATCTTCATATTTAAAAAAGAAATTAATCAATGTATTAGTCTGTTTTCATGCTGCTGATAGACATATCAGAGACTGGGAAGAAAAAGAGGTTAATTGAACTTAGAGTTCCACATGGCTGGAAGGTCTCAGAATCATGGCAGGAGGCAAAAGGCACTTCTTACATGGCAGCTGCAAGAGAAAAATGAGGAAGAAGCAAAAGCAGAAACCCCTGATAAACTCATCAGATCTTGTGAGACTTACTATCACGAGAACAACATGAGAAAGACCAGGGAAAGAATGACCTATCCTTGGGTCCCTCCCACAACACATGGGAATTATGGGAGATACAATTCAACTTGAGATTTGGGCGGGTGTTACACTGCCAGACCATCTCAATCAACAAATAATTTTTTTAATAAAAAATGAAGAAATATTAAACTGCCTCTTTAGGGGAGGAGAAAGATGAATCCATTAGCATCACCATTTGGAAAAAAATAAAATATAATGGAGCCTTAGGAAGACAAAACATCAGTTTATGCAACTAATATTATTTACAAATTAGGAAAAGGGAAAGTGGCTATGAAATGATATTTTGAGAGCTGAATAAGTGCCAACATGAGGACAAGCATTTGGGAACTGAGAATTGAATGAGGGAAAGAGGAGCAGGACGGGTGAGCCAGCAGAGTTCAGGAAAGCTGGAGCACGGCTGTTAATTGACGCAGATAGCTGAGAATACATCTGGAGAGACAAGCAGGGGCCATACCAAAGTCTCAACCTGATGTGTTGGGCAGTGGGGACTCAGGCCATCAGTACAACTGTGTCTTGAGATGTAAAAGCAGGAGATTAAAGGCAGAGAAACATAATGTACTGCAGTCAAGATAAGGACAGCCATAACCTTGGGAGGGAGGATGTGGAAACCCACCTCTCCACTGACCTAGAGCAAACCTTGTGCCCAGAGGCTTACTCACTGTGTGAGCAAGTTAGCTAATCTCTCTGGAATTCGTCTTTTAATTCCTTTGTGATGGTGGATATTTATACCTATATTGCAGAGTTTTGTAAGGAGTTAATAACATAGGTAAAATCATCTGTAATACAATGTCTGGCATGTAAATACTCAGTGAATGCTATTTTATTTTTTCCTTTATTCTATATTTTTATATGTGACCATACTCCTAGTGGAATTAATTTCTATTCCTTTCACCTGTTCAAGTCTGACTTGATTTGTTTATTTGCTTATTCATTAGTCCATTCATTCAGTGATGGTTATTAAGTGCTTGTCATGTACCAGGAAATGCGATAGGGGTTGAATATGGCAGTGCCTACTGTATTTGAAAAGAGAAATAAATAACTACACAAAGGCAATGTAAAAATTACATGAAATCTCCCTTCACTGCTCCAATTGTAAGTGATCAATCATCTCTCTGATTTTTTATGCCACTCTCATCACTTATAGCAAAATTACCTTGAAATGTAGTTAACTTTTCAAGTGGCTGTGATTCTTTTCCCCAACCAGATGTAAGTTCCATGAGGATGGACACTATAGCTCCTCATTGTTGTAATCTCCTCGGTGACTTGATCATCAGAATTCAATAAATACATGTTAGTCATTGTGATAAGACAAGAGGCAGGTCTTTATTCACTCACACCATTAAGCACATGAATTCCTGTCATGTGTTAATGAGCTAATGTTTGGCTCCCCTAAATTAACATCCATAAGAGGAATGTGTCCTTGTTCATTCCCTAGAAATAATCCTATTCCTAAACATCAACACTTCTCGAGTCTTCATTCCCACCCCTACCCCACTTACATTCTGTAGATGGGTGACCTCGCTTTTTCTTTCACAGGAAAAGTAAAATGTACTAAATAAACATTCCTCAGACTTTTCGTCTCTCGTCCTCACCTGCACACTCATATATATCCCTGTCTATATTTCTTCTTCCCCATCCTGTCTTCATTCTTACTTAGCACTACACATTTCAACTGTCCTCTGAATTTTTTTTTTCTCAAATTCAGAGGAAACTTAATTCTTCACTTATTCTTCTCTATTGCAAGCCCAATATGTTTTTGAAGCCTTTTTCTGATGGCTACTTCCTTGGAGCAAATAAGCATGTTCAAGTGCCTCTAATTAATTATAAAGTAAGAAAGATGAGGGAAGAAGGGAAGGAAAATGAAGGGAAAACCCATTCCTTGACTGAGTCCCCTCCACTACCTTATCTGCACTCTCTATACATAACCACGTTTAGTTTGGGTGTAGGCAGCATTTTTAATGACTTTCCCCTAAATTACAAAATGACTACAATCTCAATGCAGAAATCTTAGGAAACATATTTCACAAACATTTTTTATGTCTGCATATTTTCTTCAACATAATTTTAAGGGTTGATTATTTTTTTCATGGCTGAATCCTAAATTGCTTAATCAATGCCTTAGAGTTGCACATTAAAGTTGTTTCCAATTTTTTTATTATAAACAATGCTGTGATGAGTATCTGTAGATGTACTTGTTTTTGCATATCTGTGATCATTTTCTTAGTAACAAAATGCAATTTCTTGGCCAGAGGCTATATTTTGGAGGAGTTTAATGCCTTCACAGCTAACCGCCTTGAAAGAGTTCACTCAATATCTACACTTCTCTGATGTTCTCTCTGAAGCCCACTGAGGTTAAGCGTCCACTTTCATGACCTCGGTGACATCACTGAATCTCTTTGAATTGTTCTCCAAGGGCAGTTTTGACATTGTTCTCACCAATCCCTTCAAAAGCATTTGGCACCATTGATAATCCCTACGCACCTCCAGGAAACTTCCTTCTCTCTTGTTTTCTGTCACTTCACTGTCCTTCGTTTTCTTTCTTGCCTTTCTGTGCCCCCACCTTCCCGGTCAGTCTTTTCCATATACATTGTGCTGCCGATTAAAGTTGTTATACTGATCTTCCTGGGCAATCTCATCAACCAAAGTATTAAACTACCACCTCGAAACAGGTAACTCCAAAATACCTACTTTCGATATAGAAAGTTGTCTCCTTACCTCCAAAACAGTATATCCAACCATCAACTGGACATTACCTTCAAACTCAGTTATTACTAAAATTGAACTCATTGTTTTCTTCATACATTTGTTCCTTTGTCTGCATTTTATTTTTATCTTTTATTTTATTTTATTTTATTTTATTTATTTTGCCATGGAGTCTCGCTATGTTATCCAGGCTGGAGTGCAATGGTACAATCTCGGCTCATTGCAACGTTCACCTCCCAGGTTCAAGCAATTCTCCTGCCTTAGCCTTCCAAGTAGCTTACAGGCACCCACCACCACACCCAGCTAATTTTTGTATTTTTAGTTGAGGTGGGGTTTCACCATGTTAGTGAGGCTGGTTTCAAATTCCTGACCTCAGCTGATCCACCTGCCTCAGTCTCACAAAGTGCTGGGATTCCAGGTGTGAGTCACCATGCCTGGCACTGCCTGCATTGTATTTTCAGTTATGATGGCTCTATGATAGTATCTAGTTGTCCATGTGAGAAATCTTGGCGCTATCTCCAAGATTTACTGG
Source organism: Leontopithecus rosalia (assembly GCA_028533165.1). Lineage (NCBI taxonomy): Eukaryota > Metazoa > Chordata > Mammalia > Primates > Cebidae > Leontopithecus > Leontopithecus rosalia. The sequence goes on along the minus strand of CM052656.1, from coordinate 115,892,798 downwards.
TTATTTACCAAGTCCTACTCCTGTTCTCCGAGAGTTCTTCTTTCTTCTAAATGTGAATGGACTGTGACACATTCACTATATAACACATTATACTTTGAACAATGATCAGCCTTTCCTATTTTTCTGTAGCCTATGATTCTATGTCATGTCCACACCAGGAACGAGGTCTGTGTCCCCAGTAGATAAGACAGTAATTATTTTTGTTACAAGGAGAGATATAAATTCATACTTGTTGACATTCAATAAATGTTTGTTGAATTGAATGAATGAATGATGGCATTTTGCTCCTTGGCAAAATTCTTAAGTAGGAGACATATCTTTGGAGCTTGTCTTCCTGTTCCTGGTCCCTTCTATTATTTCTCCCTCTCCCAAGACACTAAAGCCTTTCATGTTGACCAGTCTCTCTAGTGAAATAGCAAAAGCAACTTGATAAAAACTGTCCCTGTGAGATGCATAACTCTGGAATATTTGCACGTTGAGAAGACAATGGGATATCACAATTTAACAAAAGCAGATGAATGGCAAGGGGAAGACAATTTGGGATGTACCAGAGGATGTTTGCAGCCATCTCATGTTGCCTATGTGTAGCAGAGACATAATTCTCATATGACATAGTAGAAATTAAAATTATTTTTATTTGAAAAGGTGTATGAGGGTAGATTCCAGTATCTCTCATCTACTATATAGAAACCATGGTCTTAGCTCACCCTCTTGGTTGCCTGCTCAGTGACATGGGCTACGTTGCGGAATTAAGTGGAGAGGAAGGCCCTGTAAGGGGTAAAAGCAAAGCTACATTGTCCATGGTCTAAAATAGTCCCTGCAGTACATAGTTTTGCTATGTCAATAAACTACGTATCTCAGTATCTCAAGCTAGAAACTATCATGTCCTTTATTCAATAGTTTAAAGCAAGAGGGGAAAAAAATCTTCAAACATGCTAATTCTACACACAGTTCTTGCACTAAGTCATTAAAATCCCTCTTCAAAGCTTTGCAGGTACTTAAGTGGATTTAAAGAAAAGTGCAGGACAGTTCATGTTTCAAGAATTATATAATACTCAGTGAGCTTAGCCCATGTTTTTTCTTTTCAAACTCACAGTGGTCCCAGCTTTATGTGGAAAATAATGTGCTCCCAGCAATGCTGATAGGCACAGCAGTCTCGCACTTTTTCAGTCCACAAGATTCCTCATTACACACAGCTAATCTAATGTTCTGCATTGACACACTGTGTTCTCCCAAACACCACTACATTCATGCAATGTTGTTTCACAGGTGAGGAAAGATGAAATTTCAGGGTAGGACCAGGACAGCAAGAGACTAGTGTTTGAAGTGCTATGACATTATTTCACGAACTGTGTATCTCAATCCAAAGATATTTTATACAGTAGGCACTATAAATTTCACTTCACTTTTTTTAGTATCTGCTGAAATGTATTTTCTTTTATTCCTGTAAAGACATTAGAATGAAAAATTGAAGTGTTCCCATCTTGCCAAACAGTAATCCTTCATTTCACTGGAATCCGCACTTGCCACTGTTGCTTTCAAAAGCAATACTATTTGGCAAATTACCTCACTGAAGATTCTGTTTCTGTTATTCCCACCAACAAGATGTGTATGAAGAAGGCAATCAGGCAATCCTGCTTCTCGCCCTCATTTGTATTTCTCCTCAGAAGTATCTCCTCCAAACACAGGACTTTATGTATTAATCTGTGTAACATTTATTATCAATATGTGCAAGGAATTTGTATTACTCACTATTCCCCCCTCATATTCCAAGAATTCACTGCCAGGGTTTCTTTCTTTTTTCTTTCTTTCCTTCCTTCCTTTCTTCCATCCTTCCCTCCTTCCTTCCTTCTTTCTTTCTTCTTCCTTTTTCTTTTTCTTTCTCTTTCTTTTCTCTTCCTTCCTTTCTTTCTTCCTTTTTCTTTTTCTTTCTCTCTCTTCCCTCTCTCCATCTCTCCCTCCCTCCCTTCCTCCCTTCCTCCCTTCCTCCCTCCCTTCTTTCCTTCCTTCTTTTCCTTCCCTCTTTCCTTCCTTCCTTCATTCCTTCCTTCCTTCCTTTCTTCCTTCCTTCCATGGTGGCAGTAGGGAGATTTTAGTCAAGAATGACATACAGGAAAGGCACAGTGGCTAATGCCTGTAATCCCAGCATTTTAAAAGGCTGCATCAGGCAGATCACCTGAAGTCAGGAGTTTGAGACCAGCCTGGCTAACATGGTGAAATCTCGTCTTTACTAAAAATACAAAAATTAGCCAGGCATGGTGGCACGTGCCTGTAATCCCAGCTACTCAGGAGGCTGAGGCAGGAGAATCACTGGAACCCAGGAGGCAGAGGTTGCAGTGAGCCAAGATCACACCAATGCACTCCAACCTGGGTGACAGATAGAGACACTGTCTCAAAAACAAAATGACATAGAGACATTTAATTACTTCCAGCTAAGATGAATACCAGGGATTAGACTTAACCCTTGGCTGAAAATATTAGACAAAAAAAGTTGTTTTCAAGATGTTGAACATCAGAAAATGAAGGGCAATGATCACTGAGAAACAGGAAAAAAATGATATGACCCTTATGAATGCACCAGCCTACTTACTGAAGAGTTCTAGGCTGTAGGACAAGAAATAATAACGCAAGAAAATCCCAGAGGGGTCCCTGAATTGAGAAAACAGAGACAAAAGTCTCAGTAGGCCAAGGCAACCAGAATTCATAGTGCAGAGTACCAGAGAAGAGAGAACTTCAGACAAAGAGAGCTCTGAAAGATTTCAGTGGGTCTCCCTGGGGTGTAAAAGAATTACACCCCATAGAATTCTGCCCCAAAATAGCACAGGTAATAGAGTTACTGGACAAGGACATTGAAACAGTTTTTTGTAACTATAGTCCATGTGTTCATTAAGTTAGAGGAAAGCTTGAGCAAAGATAGACAAATATTTAAAAGATATAAATCAAATTTCTAGATATGAAAACTATAATGAATGAGATGAAAAATACAACATGTGACAATAACAACATATTAGATGATGAACATGAAAATATTAGCAAATTTTCAGATACAGAATTAGTGATATGGTTTGGCTCTGTGTCCCTACCCAAATCTCATCTTGTAGCTCTCATAATTCTCATGTGTTATGGGAGGGAACTAGTGGGAGATAACTGAATCATGGGGGTGGGTCTTTCCCATGCTATTCTTGTGATAGTGTCTGGGTTTCCTGAGATCTGATGGTTTTAAAACCAGGAGTCTCCTTGCACAAGCTCTCTTTTTGCCTGTTGCCATCCATGAAAGATGTGACCTGCCCTTCCTTGCCTTCCTCCGTGATTGTGAGACCTCCCCAGCCATGTGGAACTGTAAGTCCAATTAAACCTCTTTCTTTTGTAACTTGCCCAGTCTCAGGTATGTCTTTATCAGCAATGTGAAAATGGACTAATACAATTATAAATTATTAAAAATGAAACACAAAAAGGAAAAAGGCTGAAAAAATGAACAGTGTTTCTGAGAGATGTGGGACAACTTCAAGTGGCTTAAAATGCATGTAACTGGTGTCTATAAAAGAGAAGGGGCAGATAAAACATTTAAAAGTATCATGGTCAAATTTTTTCCAAATTTGATAAACCCACAAATCCTAGAATCTCAACAAATCCCAAGCACAGAAAACGTGAAAAAAACGACATCAAGGAACATCACAGTTAATTTGGTCAAAACCAGGCATAAAATTTAAAACTTGTTCAGGTACAGTAGCTTATAACTATAATCCCAGTTATTTAGGAGGCCACAGCAGGAGGAGCTCTTGATGCCAGAAGTTCAAGACCAGCCTGGTAACAAAGCAAGAACCTATCTTTACAATTTTTTTTTAAAAATCAGCCAGGTATGGTGGTATGTGCCTGTAGTCCCAGCTAGTTGGGAGGTTAAGGTGGGAGGATCACTTGGGCCCAGGAGTTTCAGGTTGCATGAGCTATGTTGGCATCATGGCACTGCAGCCTGAACAACAGAGCCAGATCCTGTCTCAAAGGGGAAAAACAAAGGAAAAAGTTGTAAAGCAGCAAGAGGGGGAAAAAGTATAATATGTATAGAAGAACAAAGATAAGCATAACAGCAGACTTTTTATTAGAAACAAGACAACCAGGAAGACACTGGAGCCATATCCTTTTTTTTTTTTTGAAATGGAGTCACACTCTGTCACCCAGGCTGGAGTGCAGTAATGTAATCTCAGCTCACTGCAACCTCCACCTCCCAGGTTCAAGTGATTCTCCCACCTCAGCCTCCCAAGTAGCTGGGACTACTGGCATGTACCACGATGCCCAGCCCAATTTTGTACTTTTAGTAGAGACAGGGTTTTGCCATTGTAGCCAGGATGGTCTTGAACTCCTGACCACAGGTGATCTACCTGCCTTGGCTTCCCAGAGTTTACAGGTGTGAGCCACCACATCCAGCCCAGTACCTTTTAATAAGAAGAATAAAATTGTCAATCTAGAATTTTATACCCAGCAAAAATATCTTTTAAAAAATGAAGGCAAATACTCTTTTAAGTGCATTAAGCTGAAATAATGCATTAGAAACTATGTAGATAAATACAAAATCTTTTTAATAAATGATAATAAAAATAATACATTATTATTAAACCTCCCCCTAAAAGTTAGCATGTAAAACAAAAATAATAAAAATGTATTAGATCTTAAACATCATTAGTAGTTAAGGAAGTACAAATTAAAACCACATTTAAATACTAGTACATACCTATTAAATGTCTAAAATTAAAAATACTGATGATGATGAGTAACTGGGACTCTTGCACACTGCTGGAAAAAATGTAAAATGTTACAACCACTTTGAAAAAGTTTAACAATTTCTTAAAAAGTTAAAAATACACCTGCTACTCATTCTCCTCCTAGGTATTTACATAAAAGTAATGAAAGCCTATGTCCACCCAACAACTGTTCACAAATGTTCACAGCTTTATGTGTAATAATCAATAACAGTAAACAATCTAAATGTCCATCAGCAAATAAAGGAATGGACAAACAATGTGATATATTCATACAAAGGCATTTTATTCAATAATACAAAAAAAGAACTACTGATTTATAAACCAACATTAATGAATATCAAGCTAATTATGTTCATAATAATAATGGAAGTCCTAGCCAGAGCAATCAGGCATGAGAAAGAAATAAAAGGCACTTGAATTGGAAAAGAATAGGCCAAATCATCTCTGTTCACCAATATTATGATCTTATACAAAGAAAACCCCAAAGATTGCTCCAAAAGACTCTTAGACCTGATAAATCACTTCAGTAAATTATTGGAATATAAAATTAATATACACAAATCAGTTGCATTCCTATAAAACAACACTCAAGCTAAGAACCAAATCAAGAACTCAATTTCATTTACAATAGCTACAAAAATAATAAAATACCTAGGAATACATTTAACCAAGGAAGGGAAAGAGCTCTACAAGGAGAACTACAAAACACTGATGAAAGAAATTATAGATGATACAAACAAATGGAAAAATATCCCATGCTCATGGATTGGAAAAATCAATATTGTTAAAAATTACCATACTACCCAAGGCAATTTAAGATTCAATACAGTTCTTATCAAATTACCAAAGTCATTTTCATGGAGTTAGAAAAACAATTCTAAAATTCATATAAAACAAAAAAAGAGCTGAAATGGCCAAAGCAATTCTAAGCAAAAAGAAAAAAGCCAGAGGCATCTCATTTCCTGAATTCAAAATATACTACAAGGCTATATAATAATCAAAACAGTATAGTTCTGGTACAAAAATAAACATAGATCAACAGAACAGAATAGAGAACCCAGAAACAAAGCCAATACCTACAACCAAATGATGTTTGACAAAGTCAACAGAAATAAACAATGAGGAAAGGACACTCCATGCAATACATGTGCTGGGAAAACTGGCTAGACATAAGCAAAAGGTTTACCATACACAAAAATTAACTCGCTTACCACATACAAAAAATTAACCATACACCAAATCCAGATGTAAAAATTAACTCGAGATGGTAAAAACTTAAATGTAAGACCTGAAACTGAAAATCTGAGAAAAAAACCTAGGAAAAACTTTTCTAGACATTGGCCTAGGCAAATAATTTATGAGTAAGACCTCAAAAGTAATTGCAACAAAACCAAAAATAGACAAATGAGACTTAAACTGAAGAGCACAGAAAAAAAATATCAGAGTAAACAGACAATCTACAGAATGCAAGAAAACATGCATCTGACATATGCACCTAACAAACTATGCATCTGACAAAGGCCTGATATCCAGAATTTATAAGGAACTCAAACAAATCAACAAGAAAAAAAATATAACCCCATTAAAAAGTAGGCAAAGGGCTGGGTGTGGTGGCTCACACCTAGAATCCCAGCACTTTGGGAGGCCGAGGAGGGTGGATCACGAGGTCAAGAGATTGAGATCATCCTGGTCAACATGGTGAAACCCCAACTCTACTAAAAATACAAAAATTAGCTGGGCATGGTTGCACAGCCTGTAGTCCCAGCTACTCAGGAGGCTGAGGCAGGAGAATTGCCTGAACCCAGGAGGCGGAGGTTGCGGTGAGCCGAGATCGCGCCATTGCACTCCAGCCTGGGTAACAAGAGCGAAACTCCGTCTCAAAAAAATAAAAAGGAAGGCAAAGTAGATGAACAGATATTTCTCAAACGAAGACATACATGTGAACAGGAAACATATGAAAAAATGTTCAAAATCACTAACCATCAGATTAATGCAAATTAAAATCAAAATGAGATACCATCTTATACCAGTCAGAATGGCTATTAAAACGTCAAAAAATAACAGATGTTGACAAAAATGCGGACCACCAACACACTGTTGGTGGGAATGTAAATTAGTACAAGCTTTATGGAAAACAATATGGAGATTCCCCAAATAACTAAAAATAGAACTGTCATTTGATCCAGCATCCCACTATCAAGTATCTACCCAGAGGAAAAGAAATTAGTATATCAAAAAAAACACCTGGCCTCATATGTTTATCACAGCACTATTTATAATAGCAAAGCTACAGAATCAACTAAGTTTCTTTCAATGGTTGACTAGATAAAGAAAATATGGTATATGTACACCATGGAATACTACACAGCCATAAAAAGAATGAAATTATATTTTTCGAAGTACCATGGATGGAGCTGGGGGCCATCATCCTAAGTGAAATAACACAGAAACAGAAAACCAAATACTGCATGGTCTCACTAATAAGTAGGAGCTAAAACAATGGGTTCACATGGTAATGGAGATGGAGATAATAGACACTGGCCACTGAAAAAGTGGGAAGTTGGCAGCAGAGTGAGGGTTGAAAAATTACCTGTGGTGTACAATGTTCACTGCTTGGGTGACGGGCTAACTAGAAGCCCAAAGCTTACCATTACACAATATATCTATGAAACAAACCTGTACATGTATCCTCTGAAACTAAAATTTGAAAATTATTATTATTATTATGTTGAGAAAAAGAAGCCATCACAGGTAACAGAACACATATATAAAATTCTGGAAAATACAATGTAATCTATATTGATGGGAAGGGATTAATGGTTGTCTGGGACTAAACAGGGTAGGAAGAGGATGTCACCAGGTTATAAATGTGCTAAATCCTATTTAAGTGAAAGTTAAATAATAATATACTTTGAACGTATGTAGTTTATGTATGTCAACTATATTTCTATAAAGCTATTTTTAAAATATAAAAGAATTGCATAAAATATAAGTGCTATGAATCAGGGGTTTTTTTTTTAGTCGATCTTAATTGTGGTATCCAAGCATAGACACATAAGTATGCTCATTTTATATTTCTTGAATCCAAAGTACTAGAAAAACTGGCATGTGGTTACAGTTGTTCCATATATCTGTGCCATGCTGCCTGTTCACAAGGCCATGTGCAGAAGATGCCCATCTATTAAGATATGCCCCTGTAATAAATTTTTACTAGCTGAGCTGGTGGCATTCTGTAGTTTGCCAGCACTTAATTTTGCCTCTTCTCACTTGACTACTGGGGATTATTAAATAATGAATATTTTAAAATATTATACTGACCCTTATTTGTTACAAACTTGGAAAAACTTGGGTAGCAGAGAGTGGCTGACTGTCCACCAGATATTCATGATCATCTTCCACAAAGGAGAGCTGCTGTTGAGAAGGGGCTGCCCTGTTAAAGCCTCAGGCCCTGCTATATAATTTGTGTGGACTAGTGCAAAATAAAAATGATAAAAATGCAGATCCCTCTTTAAAATATATATATTAAGAATTTCAGCATGGTAAGAGCAGAATATTAAATCAGGCATGGAACCCCTCTAAGTGTGGGACCCTGTGCTGCACAGGTCACATCATCATGAAGCCATACCTGCTCAGCCCCTGTGGCATATCATGTAGTAGTTAAGGAAAGGATGTGATTAGTTCTTGCCATGGGAACCTGAACAGAAGTGATACGTATCACTCCAAGCCAAGTGTTTAAAAAGCAAGTGTGTCTTTGCTATCCTCTGTCTTCTGCCACTTAGATATCCTTGATCAAAGTGATCTCAGATGCTTCGTGGTGAACATGTCAGAGCCTCCATAGTCAAGTCTCAGAATAACCATGAGAGGAGCCTGTCCTCCCCTCCTCCACTTAAACTAGTACCAAACCAAAACATTGAATGTTACTTTAGTGAAATAATGTCTGATATGATAAGCCCTTAAGATTTGGGGACTTGCTGCTACAGCAGCTAGCATTAACTTAACTAATACATGAGTTGAGAATGCAAGACGTTGAGCTGAAATTCCTTAAAATCCAGAGGCACAAAGGGGGTTGCTGCTCCACTCATATCAAGTCTCTATCTCTAATTCTCCTCTCTGTTCTAAGCTCTCCATAACTTTGCACATATAGTAGATCCTCAAAGCATATTTGCCCATTCATTATTTTAACAAATAATTTCTGAGCAATTCCTATGTGCCAGGTACTGGGTACTATAGATTCAGCAGTGAATAAAATAGAAGTCCGTACCCTCATGAAACTTAAAAGGAAGACTCCATTAAATAAAAGAATGAAACAAAGGATGAATATATCAGGAGGAAAGCAGACAATACCTGGTAACACTGAGGAACGTTATTCCCCAGAAATTGTCATGATACATATAGAATTGCTGTATCAGTTAAGACTAACTTATACATACACTGTAGGACTTAACTACCTTTGAGCAAAAAATGCCCCTGTAAATGAATGGGTTTCAAACCATCATTCAGTAGACCTGCAATCATCCATGGTGGCAGAGAGTGGTAGAAAGTGGAAGAATTATTCATTCTTTTCTTAACCCAAAATGAAAGGCTTAGAGAGATGCCACTTAAAAGAAATCCATTTTTGCCCATTAACTAGATTCTATTCCACCTGGCAGTGGGATTCTATTCCACTACCATTACCTTTGGCAGGTAGACCCCACATTCTCTAATCACAAACACTATAGTATTTTGGATCTTACTATAAAAATCTTACAGAAATAGCTATAAAACTCCTGTATAATAGTGAACTTGAAGTGCTATGATAAGCATACACAGGCTAGCAGGGATTTCAGGTTCAACATTTGAAGCAATAATTATTTTTTAATTATTATAATTATTTTACATCTAAGTAAGCATTTTTAAGGGCAAAATATTTTAATTAACACATGCAGAAGCTATACAATTTAACTGAAGCCCTTACTTCCCAAAACTCAAGGAATTTCTGAAGGCCCAGCCCAAGCACAGACACAGCTTTATACTAGTCCAGCATTTTACCTCCCCTTTTCAAATTTCACCCCAGTAAAAATAAGCTATTCTAAAATGTTAATTCTCTACTCTGTTTTTTTTAAATACAAAATATGTATAAAATATGCACAAATAATAAATATGAGACTCAGTGATCTATCTGAATGAAAGACACCCATTTAATCATTTCCCAAGTTAAGAATGAGAATAATCTCAGATCTCATCTGCCCTCCCCAAAGGTAACTTCTAACACCACAGACTATTTTTGACTATTTTTTTGAACTCTATATAAATGAATCATATAATACACTTTCTTTGCTCTCCAAACTTTCTATTTTAAAAACTTTTAAACCTACAGAAAAGTTATAAGAATAGTACCAAACAAACCTGAATGTTATTAACTTATGTTTTCTAGTTGTTAACGTTTGCCTATTCTTGCTTAACCTATCTCTCTTGATAGATGATAGATAATAGATAGATGATAGACAGACAGACAGATAGATAGATAGATAGATAGATAATAGATAGATGATAGATAGATAGATGACAGATAGATAGATAGATAGATAATAGATAGATAGATAGATAGATAATAGATAGATAGATGATAGATAGATGACAGATAGATAGATAGATAGATAATAGATAGATAGATGATAGATAGATAGATAGATAGATACATACATACATACATACATACATACATACATAGCTGTATCACCAGGAAGTTTCAGATTATGGATACAATACCTCATTTTTAATATCCATATCCCAAAAATAAAGTCGTACTCTTATATAACCATATAACCACACCTAAAAATTGGTAATAACTCTGTGATACCTAATATCCAGTTCATATTTAATTTTCTTCGATGATACCAAAAATGACTTTTATAAACTTTATTTTCAACAGGTCTCATTCATTACGTTTGGTTGTTAACTGTCTCTTTAGCCTCTTTTAATTTAGGACCTAACCCCTACTTCTTTTTTATCCATACCTTTCCTTTTTGGAAAATCCAGACCAATTTGTCTTTTTAGGGTGTGTCACACTCTGGATCTGTCTACTTCTTTATGGTGTTGTTTAGGTTGTGTCTCCATCATCTGTATTTCCCCTGCATTGTAGGTTTGATCTGGAAGCTTGATATATTAAATATTTCTGGCACGTATACTTCATAGGACATTCTATCTGTACATATTCAGTACACTTGGATATCCATTCTTCTCACCTAAGTTCCTTCGTAATTTTCTGTGACCGTTTCCAAGAATAGCAGCAGTTAAGCCCCAGGAACCCTTCAGGAAAACCGAAGACATTAACAGAAAATATGGAGCAGAGTGTCCACAAGCACATGGCAGCTTGCTTGAGTTGGCTGCAGCATCAATTTCACTGAGGACTTAGTTTCCCCATCCTCATGGCTGGCTGCTATAATCTGAATGTGTGCCCTTTAAATTCATATGTTGAACTTCTAACCCCAAAGGTGATAGTATTGGGAAGTGGGCCCTTTGGGAGGAGATTAAGTTATGAGGGCTCCACCCTCATGAACAGGATTAGCACCCTTATAAAAGAAACCTGAGACCCCTAATTCTTTCGCCATGTAAGGTTACAGTGAGACAATGGCTGTCTATGAGAAAGTGGGCCCTCACTAAACTCCAAATCTGCCAGTGCCTTGATCTTACACCTCTCAGCCTCCAGAACTGTGAGGAATAAATTTCTGTTACAGAGTCTTTAATTCCATGAAAGAAGGACAATATACTTTTCAAAAAGTTTTATAGAGAATAGCCAAGCCTGTTTTTGCAGTGACCATTTATTAAAGACAAATATCTCCCTAGCATATTTCATGTCTACTGACATCAAAAAAGGCAGGAAAATAGAAGTAAAATGAAACTAGAGAATCAAAAGGGAGACAATGACAGCATTAGAGAGGCGAGTCTCAAACTTTTAGGCCATGACTTACAACCAATTATTCATGAGTATATAGAAACTGCAATATGCATTTCACAAAACTTATCCTTACTACATGTGAAGAAACCCTTGTATTTTATACCTTAGCCTATGTCATAAAAAAAAAATCTGTGTTTATCCATAAAATGTTCGTAACCCCCAAAGGTCCATGAGTTGGAGTTGGAGGGAAAATATGCATTAGGCTAGCTAGGCTAAGTGTTTAACAAATAAATGAGGAGTTAGAATAGCTGACCTCAGTTGAGAATTAGCTGTTATATCTTAATTATTCAAATCCACTTTTTTCTCAGCTATAACATCATGCAAAGACCAATTGGAATCAAAAAACTTGAGTTTGAATCCCTCCATATCTGCTTTTAGCTGGAAGATCTTGGATGTGTTCTTTTGACTTTTCTGGAAATGTATTCTTCGTCTTTGAAACAGATAATGTCAAGTTCACAGAGCTGTTGCACAGGTTAAAGGAGAAAAGGACTGTGAAAGTGCCTGGCACAAAACAAGCAAATGCTGTTTTATGGTTCCGGGGGTAAACTCTAAAGCTATAGAGCAATTTCCCTTTTGCTGGAAATCAGAGTAAGTAAACTAAGCGAGCTTTCTCGATCACTTTGAACTGTGTGCCGTCACCCTGACAAACCATCCCTTCTTGTATTTCAGGCAGTCTGTGAGAAGAGTAGGTTGGACAGGGAGAAGCACTAGGCAAAATAACAAAACAAACAAACAAAAAATCTCAGCACGTATAAAATCCTCCAGAGTGACACGATTCTTGGATAAAGTAACAGTGAAAATTGGCACAAATGACCAGCTCAGACTACCCAAATTCCTGCCATGAAAACAGGAACTGAAAACCAGTAAAATGGTTTAGGTTTGTGCTGGTTTCTCCCTCTAAGCGGATGCATCTCGCTTATCATTTGTTTTCATTACTCCTGATGTGTTGCCTATCGCATCGCAAGCTTCTTCAAAGGGAAAGGAATAAGCAGTTGTCATAACAACAAAGCTCTTCATTACCCTGGGAACCTTCAACAGCTTTATTTAAAATGAAGGAGAAAAAAGAACCCTAACCAATTAGCTTTATCAGTCTGATTCATGTTCTTCTTAAACTGATAACTGTTTCCTGAAGAACTTACAATTTGATGGGGAATGTGTCATGAATATTTATGCTAACATAAAACTCGGAGAAAAATTGGCAAGCTAATTATCACTTGGAAGGTGTTTCTGGTCAGATTCCTGCCCGGTGATCCATTTGATTTTTTTTAATGACTTTTATTAAACAAATCAAAGAATTAGTGGGACTTTTGCCAACATCTATCCAATGGTTCAAGAACAGCAATGAGACCTATTTAGGTTTAAACTTTAAAGCCAAGGCTTCACCCTCACTAATTTGATTTGTGTTAACTTTTTCATTCAGTTAAACCGGAAATGTTCTTGTCTGCCTTCCTCCTTTCCTTCTCTGTGCCAGAGATACAGTGGAAGTCCCTAGACAGTTTTAATTCTGCCCTTCTCTGCAGAATTAAAAAAGCAGATGTTTTCTTCTGGTTGCTGGAGATAAGACTGAGAAGTAATTATTGTTCTGGTCCCAAATCCCACAGGTGTTTTCGTTCCTGCCCTGTGACCGCAGGAAAAATAAATAGTAAATCTGAGAGGGTCTTGTTGGGGTGCTCTCCAGGTTCAGGCTTAAAGCCAAATCTTTGAATATCTCCTGCAAGTGAAAATCTATGCAAGAGTCAGCAAGCTTTGTCTGTAAAAAGCTAGCTATTAAATATCTTTGACTTTGCAAGACGTAGAGTCTCTGTTGAAATATTCAGTTCTGCCATCTTTGAGTCAATCAGCCATAGACAAAATGGACTAGGCTGGATTTGGTCCAACCATAGTTTGCTGACCCCAAAGACTTCCCAAGAAATTAGATACCTACCACCAAAGAAACAAGTGCATAATTTACTTAAACAATAGTAAACATCTAGACAGCAGGCTCACAAAGGGTTTTCACAAATACTATTTCATTTAATCCTGAAATAAACATTACCCTAAGAGGTAGTCATTATCATTTTCTCATCTTACACATGAGAAAGTCATACTTGAGTGTTCAGGTAACTCCTCTAGTAGATCAAACAGATGATATCTTTATTTCAGTTTCAGTGCTCTTTCTACCTATCACATACCCAGCTGCCTAGTAAACAATGCACATTATACAGCTCAAACAGAAATAAATGTAAGTGATAACAATTTCTATAGATATAGTTAGTGGTCAGCGGAGTGCAATATATCAACCCTCATCTAGCTCCATTGAGTCTCCCATGATACTAACTCAAGCATTAGACCAAGCTGTGAGTAACCAGAGAGCCAGAAAATTCTGTGTGCTGGGTCCCAGGGTCATTTCTGGAGTGATCGTAGAGGCCTAGTTCACTCTGAAATGTTTTCTCAAAATAAAACCAAGAAAGACTTTGGCAATTATTTGGGGTCAAGAGAGGAATACCATCCAGAAAGAGTCTGCACTGAATCAAATTCAGGAGCAGAATGAGTCAAGCTTGGAACATACTTAGAGTCTACATATAGGTAAGATTCTTCAGTTATGGAAGATTTTGCAGGCAACTATTCTTTAATTATGACAACTCTACACAGTTAGGACATTGCATTAGCAAACGCAGATGCACCATCTGTTAAGAAAACATGATTTGACTGATTTTTTGTTAGACTTTATCCTGACAAATATTAACTCTGTATTGTCCAGCTCAAATGAAAGCCTCTTACTGCTGATGAGGCATCTGTAAGTGATGCCCTATGTATCTAATTCAATTCAATTATATGCCTGACACCTAGGTGTTTACCGAGTGCCTAGGTGTCAGGAAAAGGAAAATAATCTCTGCTTTTAGCAATAAAAATAAAACAGCTATCTAAATAAATATGATAAAAGAAATAATTTAGTTTGGAAAGGAATTATTATTACCTAGATTCAAAAACAGAAGAGATGTGGAGACAGACAAAGGAGGTTTCATAAAGCAACATGTTTTAGTCTGTTCAGACTGCTAAAAAAATACTATAGACTGGGTGACTTACAAACAATGGAAATTTATTTATTCCAGTTCTAGAGGCTGGAAAGTCCAAAATCAAGCACCAGGAGAGGCAGTGTCAGATAAGAGCCTGTTCCTCATAGACAGCCATCTTCTCACATGCCCTTATAGAGGAAAGGTGTAAAGAGGCCCTCTAAATCTCTTTTGTAGGTACCCTAATCCTATTCATACAGCCTCCACCCACATACTCTAATCTCCTCCAAAGGCTCTACCTCCTAATACTATCACTGATATGGTCTGGCTCTATGTCCCCACCCAAATCTCATCTTGAATTGCAATCCAAATTATGATCCCCACGTGTTCAAAGAGGGACATCACGGGAGGTGCCCCCATGCTACTCTTATGATAGTGAGTAAGTTTTCATGAGATCTGATGGTTTTATAAGGAGATTCTTCTTGCTTTGCTCTGTACTTCTCTCTCCTGCTACCATGTGAAGACCACACGTTTGCTTCCCTTTCCACCATGATTGTAAGTTTCCTGAGACCTCACCAGTCATGCAGAACTGTGAGTCAATTAAACCTCTTTTCTCTATATATTACCCAGTTTGGGGCAGTTCTTTATAGTAGTGTGAGAATGGACTAAAACAGCAAACTGGTACTGAGATTGGTACTGAGATAGTGGGGTGCTGCTGTAAAGATATAAGAAAATGTAGATGCGATTTTGAAACTGGGTAACAGACCAAGGTTGGAACAATTTAGAGGGCTCAGAAGAAGACAGGAAAATGTGGGAAAGCTTGGAACTTCCTAGATACTTGGAGGGCTCAGAAGACAGGAAGATGTGGGAAAACTTGGAAGTTCCTAGAGACTGGTTGAATGGCCTTTGTCCAAAATGCTGATAGTTACATGGACAATGATGTCCAGACTGAGGTACTCTCAGATGGATATGAGAAATTTGTTGGAAACTGGAGTAAAGGTCACTCTTGCTATGCTTTAGCAAACAGATTGGCAGCATTCTGCCCCTGCCCTAGAGATCTATGGAACTTTGAACTTGAGAGGGATGATTTAAGGTATCTGGCAGGAGAAATTTCTAAGTGGAAAAGTGTTCAAGAGGATGCAGAGCATAAAAGTTTGGAAAATATGCAGCCTGATAATGTGATACAAAAGAAAAACCCATTTTCTGGGGATGAATTCAAGCCCACTGTAGAAATTTGCATAAGTAACAAGGAGCCAAATGTTAATCAACAAGACAGTGGGGAAAATGTCTCCAGGGCACCTTCACAGCAGCCCCTCCCATCACAGGCCCAGAGGCTTAGGAGGGACAAATGGTTTCCTGGTCTGGGCCCAGGTCTCACCTGCTCTGTGCAGCCATGAGATATGGTATCCTGTTTCCAACTGATTCAGCTCCAGCCATGGCTAAAAGGGGCCAAGGTACAACTCGGGCCATTGCTTCAGTGGTTGCCAAGACCCAAGACTTGGCAGCTTCCACATGGTGTTGAGCCTTTGGGTGCACAGAAGTCAAGAATTGAGGTTTGAGAACCTCCACCTAGATTTCACAGGATGTATGGAAATGCCTGTATGTCCAGGCAGAAGTTTGCTACAGGGGTATAGCCCTCATGGAGAACCTCTGCTGGGTCAGTGTAGAAGAGAAATGTGGAGTTGGAGCCCCCTACAAAGAGTTCCCACTGGAGCACTACCAAGTGGAGCCATGAGAAGAGGACCACTGTCCTGCAGACTCCAGAATGATAGATCCACTGACAGCTTGCACTGTGCACCTGGAAAAGCTGAACACCCAATGACAACCCACGAAAGTAGACAAAAGTGGAGCTGTACCCTACAAAGCCACAGAGGTGGAGCTGCTGAATGCCATGGGAGCCAATGTCTTCCATCAGTGTGACCTGGATGTGCAAGATAGAGTCAAAGGACATCATTCTGGAACTTTAAGGTTTGATTACTACCCTGTTAGATTTCAGATTTACATGGGGCCTGTAAATCTTTACATGCAGCCCCTTTGCTTTGGCCATTTCTCCCATTTAGAATTGGTGTATTTACCCAATGCCAGTACTCTCACTGTATCAAGGAAGTAACTAACTTCCTTTTGATTTTACAGGTTCATAGGCAGAAGGGACTTGCCTTTTCTCAGATGAGACTTGGACTTGGATTTTTGGGGATAATGCTAAAGTGAGTTAAGACTTTGGGGGAACGGTTGGGAAGGTATAATTGTGTTTTGAAATGTGAGAAAGATGAAATTTTGGAGGGGCCAGGAGCAGAATGGAACAGTCTGGTTCTATGTTCCCACCCAAATCTCATCTTTAATTATAATCCAAATTGTATTCCCCACATGTTGGGGGAGGGACCTCGTGGGAGGTGATTAGTTCATTGCGGGTTAGTTGGATTACAGTCTGCCACAAAGGTTAAAATTAGAAGTCCATGGACCATATTCAGCCTGGAAACTTTTCGTTTTCTTTTTCTGGTCTACACAGGTTTTTCTAATTTTTATTTTTTATTTAAATGTGTTGTCAACAGTAAAAAAGTTGGAAGATTTTACATAAGAGTTGGATTTAGGGATGTTCTTAAAAAGTCAGATGCTCTAACAACGAGAGGCATGATTACTGTATGTAAACAATTGGGGCTGTGTAGAAGCTGACTTCTAACACAGGGCATGATCTCTCCTCCCATTTTTCTGGTCCCCTCCAGTCCCACTGCACCCATTTGTGTTATGTACATGGCCTCTGTTGGCATCTGAGTTTGCAACAACTAATTCAAAAGAAACATGTGAGATATAGTCTAGGATAAGGTGAGAGAACTTGAAACAATGTCAGTATGATTAGAAAGTGCTTGAAATTATCCAGTTCACTTCCAAAATAAGTGACCAACTATTAAGTTATAAGCCATGTATTGCTGAAATAGGAAAAGCAGATTGAATCACCTATACTATGGAGAAGATAACCGAGTTGCCTATAAGCTGAAAATTATGAATTTGATTGAGTAAACAATGCGGAGCAATTGAAGTTTTTTGCATTTAAGAATGATATACAGGAGCCAATTTTGTTTTTTCAAAAAATGTTAATTCTGATTAAAATACATTTTAAAAATTTATACACTTTGTTTGAGAAAATAAACAGGTTATTTTATGAACTATGTTGGAACTAAATGTACCGTGAAGTTCATTTATGTTTTGATTTATAACGTGGATGATCTCAATTTGAATCTTGTGTCCTATAACTTTTTTTCCATGTTCTGCATGAATTTCAAAACACTTCCCATAAACTCAAGCATAATTATATGTGGAACCACAATCATTAAAATATTTTTATAAGTTGTGTGTTTGCCTATTACTTTCTTTATACAATTTATAGGTAATTATTTTCACATAGAAAATAATTCACATTTAGAAAATAATTCTAAAGCACATTTATAAACAAAAGACAATCATTTCTGAGACATCTATATTCCAATATTCTTCACATTTTGAGGTTCACTATAAAATGCCAGCTGGGCAGAGTGGTTCATGCCTGTAATCCTGGCTTTGAGGTGGGTAGATTATTTGAGACCAGGAGTTCAAGACCAGCCTGGCCAACAGAGCAAAACTCTGTCTCTACCAAATAAAAAAAAAAAAGCCAAGATGTCAGTTGATGACATTAAGGTTTTTAAAGCTATTTCTTATATAACAGTTATATAGATATAGCCTTTTGAGTCAATAGTATCTCTAGCAAGGACTATTTTTATCCAATATTTAAAATATTCATATTTCCTTTATATGTTCATATAATAATTTCAGTAATTGGTGTCTTATAATAAGCAGGGTTTTTTTGAAGTAAAAAAGGTAATTTAAGCACTTTCCCAATGATAAATTAGTTCAATATCTTACCTTCTCTAAGAAACGATGTCACTGGATGGGCACATCTCACCCTTTAGCTATTTTTTAAAAAAAAAATTCTCTTTTCCATTCCGTTACCTTTCTTCTCCTGAGGTTATTAGTCAACTCTCCATAAGATATTAGTTCATTTATTAAAAATTTCAAGCAGTGAACTGGGGCTACTGGCCAAGAATAAGTCCAGCAAAAACCATAGTTATTTATCAGTTAAGGTTATATTTCATTTCTATTACCACTATATTGCCACTATTAACCATTTGTTTTTAGAACTACAGTCTCCTCAGTTTATTACAAATGAACTTGAATTTGAAAATTGCATGAGAATTGCACGCATTTTTGTTTTTTTGAAAGGACCTTTCTGATGACAAAATAACCTTCTCTTCAAGGCACAGGATCTTACTTAAGCCAATAAATGCTTATTTCTCGCAACACAAATACAAAGGAAACTCTAGTTGTTTTGATAATCACTGGGTTTCTGCAGGAGATACCCCATATATGCATATATTTATGTGGTGGCTGTGCCATTCATGCCTCATAAATCAATCTGGCAGGTCCTTATGATGACTTCTGCTTTCATGCTTGACTTCCTCTGTTTTCCAATGTCTTCACTGCACTGAAATCCTGAGATCTGGTGTACTAATCTGAAGTGTTTTCACCAAGGAGACATAAACAGACTGGCCTGTGTTCTTCCCAGCCTATCACGTGATTTCTTTGCTCAGTCTTCTACCTAAAGTCCTTTTGCCTTTTTTACTGCACCCCTCACATTGCATGCTGATCTGAGTCTGTTGCCAGTTACCACCCCAGTCCATTTAACATTACTGCTTTCCACGTTTCCCATTCTCTATGAGCGTCAGTGTATCATTATATGTTCCCAAATATATTCACTCCTTATTATCAAAACATCACTATTTGGAATAATTTCTGCATATCTCTAGTCAGCAAATTTTCTTTTTACATTTAATACTCAAACACATTGAATAGAAATTAGGTGATAAGTTTTGAGAGTTCCTCTAATATATAAATGAGTCAAATTCCAAACATGTTACTGATACAGAATTTATCTTATGTAGTCATTTGTATTGCTGACTTATTCTTGGTCAAGGTATTAAGCTCACCTAGTAATTTTGGAATTAGGCGATTTCTACATCTACACGATCCAGAGAGTAAAGCTATCCCTATGAGAAACACAAAACCAAAAGCCCTAATTATTCACAACAGAGACTGACAATGTGATAGGCTAAGTTTGTAAGGACAATTATTAATCGCATATCTTAAGCAGGATTGGTACATATCTTACAATAGGGTCTTGTATTGCCATTCAAGTATTATACTTCCATTTTTATGCCATGTCTCCTTAAATGATTTTAAACTATTGACAACATGGAAGAAAGAGAGAGAGAGAGAAAGAGAGAGAGAGAGAGAGGGAGAGAGAGAGAGAGAGAGTGTGTGTGTATGTATTTCTGGGGTTTTCCACAACTACTAGCTCTATGCAGTGTATATAATATGGGCTTGGAAATTTGTGAAGAAGGAAAGAAGGGAAGGAAAAGAGGATAAACTACACAGTGGCAATGATGGCCCTTAAACACCAAGATAGACATAGTGGGATCAAGGGCTTCCTGATCACCCCACCAGTTCATTTATCACTAAAATTCCTACAGGAAGAGGAAGATGATACGAGAGGTAACCTAATCATATACTGTCCATGTGTTTTTTGAAGAAAAAAATAGTAATATTGCAGAGAAAAAGAAAATCATCAACTTTTAGAAGGTGAGATAAACATGAAATATAAACTGTGGTTACACAGCTGTTGTTAGATATTCAGCACTTTTTTTTTTTTGAGACATAGCCTTGCTCTGTTGCCCAGGCTAGAGTGCAGTGGTGCAATCTCAGCTCACTGCAACCACCACCTCCTAGGTTTAAGCAATCCTGTGCCTCAGCCTCCTGAGTAGCTGGGATTACAGGCACGTGCCACCATGCCCGGCTGATTTTGTATTTGTAGGAGAGATGGAGTTTTACCATGTTGGCCAGGCTTGTCTTAAGCTCTTGACCTCAAGTGATCATCTGCCTTAGCCTCCCAAAGTGCTGGGATTACAGGTGTGAGCCACTGCCCCCAGCCAACATTCAGCACATTTTTTATAGTCACTCAGTATATAGCAGGGACTCAACACCTGTTTGCAGGACCTATTAATATCTTACAAGTTGTATGAACTTGATCATGTCAGTCTTGTACAAAAGCCTTCATGCATACTATCTATTTTGAAAAACTCATAAAATGTATATAAGCAAATAATCAATTCATTTTATATAAATATTTCATATATGTGACTCATCTTATTGAAATATTCCTACAGCTCTATGTGGCAAGTACTATTATTATCCCCATTTGCACATTTATATGAACGAAGAAGCTTAGGCTGAAAATTATGAGTAACTGAGCCAAGCTTTTACACTAGCTAGCTAAGTGGCTGTGCAGAGTTCAAAACCAGGCATTCGAACTCCAAGCCTGCATTTAGGCACTACTCTAGCTCCTCAGACACTACACAAATATCATGACTTAATAAGACAGAATTATGTAATTCTGTTTGCCTTCTCTCACCCATGCTAGGCGCCATAATAATGTTAACTCTAACAGTCAAGTCCTACATATAACAATACCCAAAGCAAGGATGTATCTTTAGGATTTCATTAAGAGATTTCTGGGGAATGCCTGAAACCCATACAGAGTAGCAAGAGCTACATTCATTAAGAGATTTCTGGGGAATGCCTGAAACCCATGCAGAGTAACAAGAGCTACATACATTACGCTGTTCTTAGACGGGATAACGGCAGACAATGAATGACAGACACCACACATTAGTGATCACCTACCAATTCCTCTTTGTTTTGTTTTCTGAGACAAGGCCTCACTCTGTCACCCAGGCTGCAGTGCAGTGGCGCAATGATGGTTCACTGCAACCTTGAACTCCTGGGCTCAAGCAATCCTCCCACCACGGCCTCCTGACGGTTTGGGACTACAGGCACGCACCAGCATGCCAATTGCTATTTTTTTTAACCAATTCCTCTTTGGAAACTTGAGCTTGTGTGAGGAAAAGTATAGCTTGTCTCTGTTTTGTCCTGGTCTCGATACTTCTCTGTCTGTTATCCCTGTCATTCTACACTCCCGAGCTCTAGGAGGGTCTTTTTTTGTTTCTTTATCAGGTCTCTGGGTTAAATTATTGGTCTTTTCATTTACAAATGCCCATAGTTGACTTTAGCTGCCCCCTTTTTAAGTTTCCTATGACTTTCCTCCCCTCCAATATGTAGAGTTCAAGGTGTTTGTCTTCCTCATTTTTTTTTTTTTTGGCTTAGAGCAGTCTGTCCTGCTAGAGCCCTCTTTGCCAATTAGTCTTTTTACTTCTTGGATAGGATCAAAGTATAGATTCTCAAGTCCATTCTAATTGGCCACCAAAACAGCTTCCTGTTTTGAACACATTTTTCCCAGTATCCCATGCCATGACACTCTATCAGCCTGCACACACTGTTAAAAGCAGTGGTTCAGAAACATCACTGCTTATTTTCTGTCCAATATTGTGACAGCTCAATATCTACTTTGTAATCCACCTTTCATGGCCTCAAATCCTTTCTCTGTGTTCCTAAGGACTTTACTGCTGGCCTATGTCAGTATTCTTTGTTCCTCTTCCATCCTTCAAGATTCCCCAGTACTGTGGTCCTGGACCAGAGAATAAGACTTAGAAAAACCTAAATTCCAATCTGTGGCACATCACCCTGTAAATCTCTGATGTGAATAATTCAGTGATTCTGCAGTGGTTCCTGTCCTTCCATTCACACTGGGATCATCTTTCATTCATCTTTTGGGTGTTGCAAACATTTGAAATACTCCAAATGCTTTATTCTGAAATGAGGGAGAATATTTGTGATCAGAACTAGAGAAACTGTAACTTCAGCCATTCAACATAATTTTTATGTTCTGGAGAAATAGCAGTGAACAAGGTAAGCCAGGGCTCTGTCCTCATGGAATTCACCTATTACTTTGTCATTAGTTAATATTCATCCACTACATTTGATATGGAAAACATATGTTAGGTGTTTGGGAATGGCCAATAAATAACATTCCTCTTTCCCAGTTGAATTCAGAACCAAATTAGAGATAGAAAAGATAGACAGATGGAGATCAAACCAACAGCTTTATAGCTGTTAAAGCTGATCAGAGAATGTGGCTTTAAATCTGCCTTTAGCACAGAATTTAAGAGACATGCTTCCTTATTCTCCAGCATAGTTTGACAGCTGCAGGGCATTCTCCCTAGAAACAGAGCCCTTACTGTGTGTCAGAGGGCTGACAAGGATGCATGAATCCTGTGGACATGTTCACTCTGAAAAGAAGTTTAGAGGGGACCTGGTCTAGCATTTTTGGTTTCTTCTCCTGAACATACAAGTCAGACAGTGACATTGCAGGCTAGGAATATTCATCTATAGATCCCGTCACATGAAAACATGAGGCCAGAGTGATAATAATAAATGAAACTGAAAAAATATATAGTTGAATCAGGGAAAACTTATTTGTCTTTGGAACACTAAAGATTTATTGAGACTTAGGAAAACCTTTCCTAAGAGTCACCGGCCCACAGGTTAATTAACAGCGATTGTGAGAGTCTGTGCTACACAATGATTTCAGTAATGGTCATAACACTAACGATGACTTTCATTTTGAAAGCAAAAACTGCAGGAGAGGTAAAGGTATGTAGATTAGGAATTGCATGCTTTCCATTCACATTTGAATTAAAATAAATAGCAATCTAAAATACAGTTTATATAACAGTGAGGAGTAATTATGACAATAATTGAAGGAAATATTTTTAATGAAGCATTACATGTAGAGACAAGTTGTTTGAATAAGCCTATTAATTGAAAATTCAGTATCACCTTCTTGCAGGTTTGGATTTATTAAGCTATTTTCAAATATAATCTAAGAAGAAACAAATGGTTTTCAACCATAACAACTAGAGTAATCACCAATAAGACCTCAATTGATGTTGGGTGACGACTCCCTCGCTCTGGAGGCTGCTGCAAACACAGGAATCAGTTATATTCCAAAGCTGTTGTTTGCTCCTAAGAGATCAGGTCACACTGTTGAGTCCCCCAATTTATTTAAATCTGTTATTTTATTTCAAGTGCTAATTGTCTCTCACAACAAACAGAGACTCCCTTCAGCTGCAATTATTGGCATTACAATAGATAATCAACAGGAAAGCTTGAATGCAGAGAAAGAAGAGTTGCCTTGGTTACAAACCTGAAATGCTTTTGGTACTACAGTTGCAGCCATGTTTCTAAATCTCCTGAAACACTTCAACAGCAGAGTGTTGCGTTTATTTTCTTCTTTGTGGCCCATCTAACTTAATTTTAACCAACATGGAGACATGATCTTATACAAATCGTTTTACAAGGTCTCTTTTTTTTTGTAGTTTTATCAGCGATGGGGTTTCACCATCTTGGCCAGGCTGGTCTTGAACTTCTGACCTCATGATCCACCTGCCTAGTGATCCACCTGCCTCAGCCTACCAAAGTGCTAGTATTACAGGCATGAGCCACTGCAACTGACTTGATTTCTTTCTTTCTTTGTTTTTTTAGAAAGAAAGAGAAAGAAAGGAGAAAGAAAGAAAGAAAGAAAGAAAGAAAGAAAGAAAGAAAGAAAGAAAGAAAGAAAGAAAGAAAGAAAGAAAGAAAGAAAGAAAGAAAGATGAAGAGGAGGAGGGAGAGAGAACGGGAATGTTGCTTAATTGCCCAGGCTAGAATGCAGTCTAAAAATGGGTATTGAAAACCTCCCTTATACCATCAATCATGCTTAATAATGGCCAACCAATATTTCATTTAAACCTGTGAGTAGGTATGATGTGGTACTGATAAGAGTGCATATCTTGTGTGTTTTAAGTGGAGAGTTCTATAAATGTTTATTAAGTTTACTTCTTCCAGATCTGAATTCAAGTCCAGGGTATCCTTGTTAATTTTCGGTCTCATTGATCTACCTAATATTGATGTTGAAGTCTCCCACTACCACTGTGTGGGAGTCCAAGTCTCTTTACAAGTCTTATGTATCCTGTATTGGGTGCATACACATCCAGGATTGTCAGCTCTTCTTGTTGCATTGATCCTTTTACCATTATGTCCTCTTTTGATCTTTGTTGCTTTAAAATCCATTTCATCAGAGGCAAGAATTGCAACCTCTATTTTTCATTTATTTATTTATTTTTGCTCTCCATTTGGTTGACAAATCTTTCTCCATCCTTTTGTTTTGACTCTTTATGTATCCTTGCATGTGAAATGGGTCTGGATGCAGCATACCGATGGGTTTTGGCTGTATCTTTTGATTGGGGGATTTCGTCAATTTAAATTTAAAATTATTGCCATTTGATGTTAGCTGGCTATTTTGCCCAATAATTGATATAAATTCTTCATTATGTAGATGTGCTTTACTTTTTGGTATATTTTTGGAAAGGCTGATACTGATTGTTCCTTTCTATGTGTAGTGCTTCTTTCAGAAGCTCTTGTAAAGCAGGCCTGGTGGTAATGAAATCTCTGAGTACTTGCTTATTCACAAAAGATTTTATTTTTCCTTCGATTGTAAACCTTAGTTTGGCTGGATGTGAAATTCTGGGTTGAAAGTTCTGTTCTTTAAGGATGTTGAATATTGGCCCCCACTCTTCTGGCTTGCAGGGTTTCTGCTGAGAGATCTGCTGTAAGTCTGATAGGCTTCCCTTTGTGGGTAACCTGACCTTTCTCTCTGGCTGCCCTTAATATTTTCTCCTTCATTTCAACCCTGGTGAATCTGATGATTATGTGCCTTAGGATTGCTCTTCTTGAGGAATATCTTTGTAGTGTTCTCTGTATTACCTGGAGTTGAATATTGTCCTTCCTTGCTAGGTTGGGAAAGTTTTTCTGAATAATATCCTGAAGAGTATTTTCCAGCTTGGATTCATTCTCTTTGTCACATTCAGGTACACCTATCAAACGTAGATTAGGTCTTTTCACATAGTCCCATATTTCTTGGAGACTTTGCTCAT
>CM052656.1:115793887-115857929 GCA_028533165.1 Leontopithecus rosalia | reverse complement strand
CATGTTATATACTTACATATATACTTATTACATGTTATATACTTACATATATACTTATTACATGTTATATACTTACAAACATACTTATTACATGTTATATACTTACATATATACTTATTACATGTTATATACTTACAAACATACTTATTACATGTTATATACTTACAAACATACTTATTGCATGTTATATACTTACATATATACTTATTACATGTTATATATTTACAAACATACTTATTACATGTTATATACTTACATATATACTTATTACATGTTATATACTTACATATATACTTATTACATGTTATATACTTACAAACATACTTATTACATGTTATATACTTACATATATACTTATTACATGTATACATACAACTAACATTTCCTGTTATGTCTTCTGCTGGATCCCATACACTTTACTTTTAAAAATTCTTTCTCCTCTTTAAAATTTTGACATCAAATGAAAGCAGAAAACTAGAAGAGCTGCACCCTAGGGTGACCAGGATCTTGTGGAGCATCACTATAAACAAGCCTTGAGATGGACATTCTCATTTACTGAAAAATCAGGGGAAAAGTAAACAGTTGGAAAGTAAATTTAAATCTAGTACCATTAAAATGTCTTTGGTCAACAACTCATATATTCTAGAAAAGTGCCACACAAAATAAAAGTCTATGACAAACCTTTGATGTGATGCTATATTTCTTGGAGAAATACTGAAAAAATAAGATTTGCAAGCAAATAAGAGGTCAAGAGCCTAATAATCATTACTTTCAAGACAGCTACTGTAAGTGAAATGTGCCAGTGATGGCCTTGCGCAGAACGTAAAGAGCTCTCTTGATTGGTACCAATCTAAAGAATGTAGGAATTCTGCTGTTGAGAAATGTAAGAGGTCAGAGGCATAATGATGATAATAAAAATGATAATTAATCACACATTCAAACTTTTTCAGTGAGCCAGCCACTGTTCTAAGCCTATGAGGTGGGTACTCTTGTTGTCAGCTGGCTCGACTCCACTTCTAACCACACTGCTTCACTGCACATTCCCCAGCTGAAAATAGAGACACACACTTTCACAATGTGTTCACAGAGTTCTGCAAGAGTTAAGATTTCCATTGGTATTAACCTATAAAACACAGAACCCAGAATTGCTATCATTCTACTGAATAAAGAGAAATGAAGGAAAACATCGGCCGAGCACAGTAGCTCACGCCTGTAATCCCAGCACTCCAGGAGGCCGAGGTGGGTGAATCATGAGATCAGGAGATGGAGATCATTTTGGCTAACATGGTGAAATCCCATCTCTACTAAAAATACAAAAAAGTAGTCGGGTGTGGTGGCACATACCTGTAGTCCCAACTACTTGGGAGGCTGAGGTAGGAGCTTGAACCTGGGAAGCGGAGGTTGCAGTGAGCCCAGATTGTGCTACTGCACTCCAGGACAACAGAACAAGGCTCTGTCTCAAAAAAAATAAAAACAAAAGAAAAAAGAAATGAAGGAAAACAAACTTTTTATATTATACTTTAAGTTCTGGAGTACATGTGCGGATCTTGCAGGATTGTTACATAGGTGTACACATGCCATGGTGGTTTGCTGCCTCCATACCCCTGTCACCTACATTAGGTATTTCTCCTAATCTTATCCCTCCCAAGTCTCCCCACCCTTTGCTATCCCTTCCCTACCTCCTCACCCTCCAACAGACCCCAGTGTGTGATGTTGCCCTCCCTTGTGTCTATGTGTTCTCATTGTTCAGCTCCCACTTATGAGTGAGAACAGGCAGTGTTTGGTTTTCTATTCTTGTATCAGTTTGCAAAGAATGATGGTTTTCAGCTTCATCCATGTCCCTGCAAAGAACATGAACTCATCCTTTTTTATGGCTGCATAGTATTCCATTGTGTATATGTGCCATATTTTCTTTATCCAGTCTATCTTTGATGGGCATTTGGGTTGGTTCCAGGTCTTTGCTATTGTAAACAGCACAACAATGAACATACATGTGCATGTGTCTTTATAATAGAATGATTTATAATCCTTTGGGTTATAAATATATATATACCCAGTAGTGGGATTGCTGGGTCAAATGGTATATCTATTTCTAGATCCTTGAGGAATCGCCAGACTGTCTTCCACAATGGTTGAACTAACTCCCAGTGTAAACTCCCACCAGCAGTATAAAACTGTTTCTGTTTCTCCACATCCTCTCCAGCATCTGTTGTCTCCAGATTTTTTAATGAACGCCATTCTAACTGGTATGAGATGGTATCTCAATGTGGTTTTGATTTGCATTTCTCTAATGACCAGTGATGATGAGCATTTTTTCATATGTTTGTTGGCCTCATGTATGTCTTCTTTTGAAGAGTGTCTGTTCATATCCTTCACCCACTTTTTGATGAGGTTGTTTTTTCTTGTAAGTTTGTTTCAGTTCTTTGTAGATTCTGGATCTTACCCCTTTGTGAGATGGGTAGTTTGCAAAATTTTTTCCCATTCTGTTGGTAGCTGGTTCACTCTAATGATGGCTTCTTTTGCTGTGCAGAAGATGTTAAGTTTAATTTGATCCAATGTGTCTATTTTGGCTTTTGTTGTTATTGCTTTTGGCGTTTTAGTCATGAAGTCCTTGCCTGTGCCTAAAAACATTTTTTAAAGAGACTTGTGATACGTCAGTTGACATACACTATCTTGTAAAGAGTCATTCCCATCTCGTCGGTAGTAAGCAGTACTTGGCCTCTTTGTTTACACTTTGTCAGTCTCGCCTTCTGCTAACAATACCAATACTGGGGTAAAGGGGGATAGGTGTTTTGGGAGGCTGTGGATGAACATACGTTTTGATGTAACTACTCAGAGTGGTTTGGGGTGACACAGAACAGAAGCCCCTCAAAGAAGAATCATGATTCTTAAGCATAATTTGGTTGTATTTAACAGAAACTTGCTCAAATATGGTTAAGAAAAATTTGTAAAAGGCTTTAGTAGAAGGCCATAAGGATTTTCCGTGGAACTCCATCACAAGTAATACGTCAGATCTCCTGCAATCAAGAGCTGGGGAGTAAAATGTTGACAGCTGAGTTTGCTCCTTCCTGCTCTTGGCTCCTTCACCCCTGCTGCCCTCTATGGTGGTCGTTCCCTGGGTTAGCCAATGGCCTC
This sequence comes from Leontopithecus rosalia, assembly GCA_028533165.1. Lineage (NCBI taxonomy): Eukaryota > Metazoa > Chordata > Mammalia > Primates > Cebidae > Leontopithecus > Leontopithecus rosalia. Next base: position 115,854,794 of record CM052656.1, on the reverse strand, counting down.
TTCTATTTGCTCAGGTGCCTCTGGGTCACCTCAAGCCTAAGATAAGTCTCACAGGAAAAGAAATGTTTGGCGCAATCCAGACCGTGTATAATATGATCCATCCTTAGATCCAATTTCCTATGGTTTGAGAAGGGTCACAGTCAGAAACTACAATGGTGGGCTGTAATGGCTCACCTTAGGGCTGGTGAGTATACAAGGGCAGGGTCCTGAAGGTTTTACAGACAAATTAACCAGTCTTCACTCTACATCAATACTAGAAGGAGGTAACTGCTATACTCCTTCCCCAGGGACCTTAAGTACAGTGTTGACCCCTCTTTGCGTTAATTTCCTCCTCTGTGAAATGAGGATAGTAAGGATTTTTGCTTTTGTGAGGATCAGGAAATTGAATTTACATGGCATGCTTAGCATATAAATACATTTTACCTATGATTATTGTTGCTTTTTCTTGTTATTATCTGTGATCAACTCCTAACACCTGTAAGTTCAAGAACTTAAAATATCTGAAGACATTCAACATCATTTACCTCACCTGCTTATTTTACTGGCTATTTCCCATTTCATACATGAAAATACATCTAGGATTCCATGGATTTGGGGGTAAAATTATTTAAAGATTCCAGAATGGGAGGAAAAGAAGGTTCAACTTAAAAAAAAAAGTCATTTTACGTTGCTCACACTTTCTCTGCACTCTTTAGGAATAAAAAAAATGTATTTGAAGAACAATGGAAAGTTTTTAGATTTGAAGGAGGAATATGGAGCAATGAGCTTTGAGCAGTGGTCCTTAGGGCAGTTGGTTGAACTGTTGTTATGAAACTGGTCAGTCATTTAATTCTAGCAACCACTTTCACTGGCTTTTCCATTTAATTGACTGGTCTATTGACCATTGTAGAAATGCTCTGGAATGTGGGCATCATTGAACAAAGCAAGACAATGTGCCCACTCTAATAGATCACAATGGAAAAAACAAGGCTCTGCTGGGAACTGGTTTTCAACAAACTGCCCTATTTTGGAGAGCAGAGGCTTCCTTTTCAAACCTTCATTATTTGGGGTTAAGTAATGATTTCTGGGATATCATTTTGTCACCATTCTCTACCTCATGAAACAATGATCTCCTCCATTTCTAAACCTCTGTGTAGCATACTTGACAATTATTCCCATTCTAGCCAGTCTCTGAATCCTTATTTTTCTCTGAAATCTGACATTATTACAGTACTAAGAAATTCAGATAATTTCCTAGTTTTTCCTATAAAAAGAAAAACTGCTTCTTTTTCTTTTTTTCTTTTTTTTTTTTTTTGCTAGATTGGTGCCTCTACTCCTCCACCTCCCTGTATTAACTTATCATTCACTTTGCACTGCCTTCTCCTTGTCAAAAAAAAAAAAAGCTATTTTTTTAGTCCTTTCTCTCTGTACTGTCACTTCAGATTCACAGTTGCTAAGTATTCCAGGAGCCCAGCAGAGGGACTTTCTCATGGTGTGATTTGCAAACTTTGAAATAACACCCACCAGCAGAAGTACCATATGCTATGGAGTTACACAGTAAACTGACAGGAGCATCTCATTTGTCATTTGAAATTCAGAAAATGTCAGCAGTTTTCATACCCAGAGATTGCCTAAATGCCTCTCTGGGTAGCAAAGAGTAACATTTACTATAAATGCACATAAAAATATGAAACTTCATATTGTGATTCTAGAGGAATAATAATAGCAAAGCCAGTATTAAGATCTTCACAGCTCCATGAACATATGGACAGACATATCAAGTTTTATACTTACTTTCTACTGTACATGTGCCTCTGTAGGTGAATGGTTCTAGCCATAAGGTTTATGGCATTTGGACTACTCACATTCTATAACACTGGCGGTTCAAATTTACCTCATTACGATAAAATATTATACCAAAGAATATTTTTTAATCCGTTAAAGGAAAATTTAACATAAAACACAAGCTGTTTCCTTTGTGATTAATTTTTATTCAGCTGCACTTAGCTACCTACAACCAAGCCAAGAGAGAAAACTACTTGGCAATTCTTTCAAATTAAAGGATGTTAATTACTGCTAAATACTATACACTTTCTATGTTATAAAGGTTCACCTAAATTAATGGTATTACAGTACTAAAGAAATTAATGATAATTTCAAATCTAGTAAGTGTGGCCAAGCTACCCATTAGTTCACACATTAAAATGACGTCACAATGAAGTCTCTGAATCGGCATTGTATAAAGCTTGGAATTCTCAAGCACATCTTTCATGTATTAATCACAGTACCTGGTAATGCATCACAACTAAATGTGGATGACGTGATAGAAGCAGGAGCAAAGGCTGCATGGGAACAAAGAACGAAACATGATAAGACTCTGGGTTCTTCCTTTACTCTGAATTCACCTTTCGCCACTATGGCCTCCCGGAATAGAGAGTACTGGACTGGGTGCTGTACTCCCTGTATAACCAGCAAGTCATGACCTGCAGGGTCAAGGAAACTAACATTTACTGAGCTTCAAGTTTTTCTCTTATTTGACATAACACTCTTTCAGGGTAAGTACAGATACCCTTCTTAGCCTATGGAGACTTTGAAGCTTAGAAGTGAAAGTTGCCAACTTTACCCAGTTAATAAGTGGTACAACTATACTTAAAACCCAGCCTCTCTGATTCAATACCAAGTCCTTTCCACTAAATTATGTTCCCTGGCACATAAAGGAAATCTGAAAACCTCATTCACTTTATGATCCAATTTTCTTCCATCCTTTATCACTTGTCCACAAGTCCTGCTACACTGAGTTCAGTTCTGGCTCAGGAGGTGACTTGTCTTAGTTCATTTGTGCTGCTATAACAAAATATCTGAGAATGGGGACTTATAAATAATAGAAATTAATTTCTCACAGTTCTAGCGTCTGGGAAGTCCAAGATCAAGGAGTAGCCAGTACATTCAGTGTCAGGTGAGGGCTGGCCGTCTTTGCTTCCAAGATGGTGCCTTGTCGCTGTGTCCTCATTTGGCAGAAGGAAGAAGGCAAAAAGGGGCAAACAGCTCTCCCACCTCTTTCATAAGGTCACTAATCCATTCACGAGGGCTCTTCTTTTCAGTTCTTCCTTACTCATCAGTAAACCAAAAGTAGAGAGCATTGGTACAATGTGCACATCTCAAGAAGCTTAATAAAACACTGAAGTTAGTTTTGTGCAGCATCCAGTAAAGGTCAGCTCCTAGAGATGATTGTTCCTGAAGGTGTACGTCATTAAAAGTATTATGGAGATGCAGTAGAGGGCAGAGGAATACATGAAGAATACATGCTCTGGAGTAAGAATGCCTATGTCTTGGTTAAAATCTATGTTCTTCTGGGCTGGGCACAGTGGCTCCTGCCTGTAATCCCAGCACTTTGGGAGGCCGAGGTGGGTGGATCGCCTGAGGTCAGGAGTTTGAGACCAGCCTGGCAAACGTGGCGAAACACTATCTCTATTAAAAATGCAAAAATTAGTGGGCATGGTGCCTGGCACCTGTAATCCCACTACTCGGGAGGCTGAGACAGGAGAACTGCTTGAACCTGGGAGGTGGAGGTTGCAGGGAGCCAAGATCAGACCACTGCACTCCAGCCTGGGCAATAGAGCAAGACTCTAACTCAAAAAAAAAAATCTATGTTCTTCTATGTTCTAGCCATAAGACCTTGGCCAAGCCACTGCACTATTCTGGGCCTCAGAATATCACAGTACAGATATCATAGGATTGGTGTAGAGAATCAGTGAATCAATATGTCCAGACTAATGCCTATAGGATATGTAAGTGTTCATTAAATTTTTGCAACTGTTAATTTTGTTGTTGTTGGAAGACAGAAAATAAAGAAATTAATTATAGCTTAGAGAAATCAAGGAAGGCTTTATAGAGGAGGCAAAATTTGAGCTGTCCCTTAAAAACTTCACATTCATAAGTAAAGGTAGTGGAAGTAAAAAGTCAGCCACATAAATGGCTTAAAAGAACCTGCACCATTTACTGACTCTGATGGACAAACCACGCTAATCAGAGCTCTCTACAAATTTCAAATAACTTTTGTAAAACCATTTAGGCTACCATGCTATTCTCCTTACATGTTGATTTATGTTCTTAGAAAGAACACTGAAAGAAAAAAATTAAGCTCTTTAAAAACACATAGTTGTCAAAAACAACACAAGATTCCTTCCCGGGAAGCCTGCATAAGAGGACTGCTTAGCACAATAAAATTATTCCGAATGTGTGGGCACACACAGGAATCACTCACCCTTTCCTGAAGCTCTTGTCTGTTCGTTTTATATAGTTGCCCAGTTTGACAAGAAATCCAGAGAAGGGCTGAGAAGTGTTGTCAGCATAAAGATGGGAGAGAAGTGATGTACTAGGCTAATAAAAGGACTCACAAAGGTCCCTGAAGTCATAAATCCTTCCTGCGGCTTTTAAAAGCTGTTTCCTTTGCAGGATTGCTGTGATGGAGCACAGACAGAGTGCCCTTTCTATCCTCTCCCCTGCATGTTGGAAACCCCGAGCTAAGTGCGTGGAAGGAAGACAAAATGCGATACAACCTTCTGCCTTAACGATTCTCCTCTTCCCTCCGTGTGATTGTGTTCCAGCCCTGTCCATGGAGAAAAGGGCTCTGCTGCCCAGGCCTCCCCAGCCCTCTCCTGCCTGCACTGACCTGCCCTCCCTATCAATTCTGATGAATACTTCCTTCCCACATGCACTTGGAGAACTACCAGATTCTCTTATGCATTAATCTAAATCCTGGCACTCATCCTGATAAGCATTTTTCTTAAATATATAATTTTGGTTGTTGTTTTTAAGTCACATTCTTTGGGTGAATCTGGCATGGGAAATACTGCAAAGGATGCACTGCACTTTTGACATAGGCTAACATATGAACAGTATCCAGGTCATCTCTGAGCGTGAGCCACGACCTTAGACACAGCTTCCCCGTCTCTATGTTTGGGATAATCTGCTTTCCCACCTGTGGAAATATGAATTCATTTTATATTAATTAAGGCAAAATACAGATAGGAAAATAAATTGATAAATGCTACTATAAAAATGCACTATCCAAAAGAAAGGACTAACATATTTTAATTATTGCTGTTTTTATTTACCCATTCATTAATTTTCTTTGTACAGTGTAAATATTTTAAAGCTGTTGGAGATATATAAGAACATGCTCTCGTCCTATTAAAGATGTTTAAAATATTTTTTAAACTACCGTTTTAAATGAATGTAGTTTTCCCTTCAGGCGTCTATGGAAAGCTATATACTTATTCCCACTCTGCCATCAGTGCCCCTAAACATTTGTGAGTGTGTGTTTCACCACATCTAATTTTCCTGTATCAGGAGATGAGTCCCATCAGCAGAGGTCCCAGAGCAAAGAGGACATGAGGCAGAGGTACAACTGACCTGCCAGTAGTGTCAGTGAGAGTTGAACCTTCACTGCATGTGAAAGCGGCATTCCCTACCCTATGGAGAATAATTCAATGTAACATTCAGAGCCACAGGACAAATCCAGTCTCATTACTTTATAGTCTCTTTTCATTCTTTGTTTTCCATACACAACATGGGTTCAAGATGCCATTCATCGGTTTTGGTACCAAATGACTTTGGGCTGTTTTAACAAATAAATTGTGTTCTTAGAAGATGGGGATGAAACGCCTCTGAGTCTTCAGCCACTGCTCATGGGGATGATGGGTGCAGTGGGTGGGCAGCCATATATCTAGGGGTTGAGCTAGGATAATTGTTCCACGTGTCAGGCTACACCATAAAGATTTTTACTTAGAGCTGCCTGAACGTGTTAGGCAGAAGGAAAATCAGAAATGTGGTCAGGAAGAGAAGTGAAGATTACAGCTAAAATTGTGAAGCTAATGGTCATGTTAGAACTCTACAATAAGCTGTGAATGGGAGACTGAGGAACGGACTACAAATCTGGAGATCAGAATTGGGTAGAGGTTTGGAGTAAGGAGACTCAGAATAAAAAGACTAAGACTTAAGGCACTAACATGGTGAGAGAATGCATGAAGCATCCTTTTTTATGGAGCCACAGAATCCTGAAATTATGCAAAAGAACGTTCATAGCCTCTAAAGGCAACTCCGAAATAGCAATTCCAAAAGTGTTTCTATCAGTGACAAAGTGACATTGAAGTAAGTGTATAACATCCCAAGATGCCTCCTTTGAGGAAAACAGCACCTATTTGGGTGTGTAGATTCTGGCACATTTGTTAAACATCAGACATATTACTTTAGAGTGACTCCTTAAATATGCAACATGTTCAGATGCAGGAAAAGCCAACGTGGAACACTGAAGCGTTTTCTTTCTTTGTTGCTAGAGGTCCTACACATTTCTTTGTTATTTTTTCATCAAAACGCAGAGTCTTCTTATTTGAAAATATTTATGTGTGTATGAGAGGAGAGCAGATTTTGTGCATTGTTCTTTGAAACTTGTTTTTTACATTACCGCATTCTCACACATCTTTTTCCGTGGGGCAGAATGACTCTTCGTCTTTATAACCATCGGTTCACAAATCCATGGGGACTCTACATGGCACAGCTCATGATAACTTTCTAGTTCTGAAAGATTTGGGGCGGAGAGAACTATATTAACTTTACAGAAGAAGATGAAGCCGCTTGACTTTATTTGAACCTTTTATCAGTGTGACCCCATTAGGAGAGGTGACTTGGTTTGCTAGGTTAAAGTAGGTCTGGTGACACATCGGATGACTGTGATTCAAGTCTGAATTTCATCAGTTTACTTTAAGATTTGGGCTAAGTTGCTTTGCCTTCTGGAATTTCAACTTCTCCCAGTGCTTCCTACCCACTTCACAAAGAAGTTGTGAATATTAACATCAAAGGGCTTTGAGCACTCCAGAAGAAAGACACGCTCCAAATACAAGGCATTAAGAAATCTGAAGGCGCCACGTCATGATTATCATATAAATTATCAGGAGGATTTTACCAAGAGAGTAGTTACTTTATGCTAAATTCAGCTAAATAACGGAGAAAAACTGCACAGAAAAGACAGGAACTAACATAATGGCTTTAAGGTGTATATAAAATAACACTTCAACCAGGTGGGATTAAAGGCTAATCAACATGCAAACTATTTGTAGCAGATATTTTACAGCATTGATGTGCTTGATTTTTAATTACAGCATTCCCTTTTGACCGTGGGCATGGAGTTGAGTGCAGACGACCAAAAATTGATGGCAAAATGGTCAACATCATTAGTCAGCAGAGAAATGCAAATCAAACCACAATGAGGAAACTACACACTCAGCTGAATGCATGAAATGAAAGGGATTGACATTACCAAAGGCTGATGAAGATGTGAAGCAACCGGAACACAAATAAGTTGCCAGTGGGAGGCTGAAGTGGTGTAACTACTTTGGAAATCAGCATGGGTTTCTTATAAAGCTAAACACAAGCTACACAATGACCCTGCAATCCCATGTCTACCCAATAAAAGTGAAAACAAATATCCACAAAAGGGCTTGTACCAGAATGTTCATAGCATACATATGCATCATAGATCTGGACTGAAAATAACCCACATGTCCATCAACAGGTGAATGAATTAATAAATTGTGATATTCATAAACAAAACACTACTCAGCAGTAGAAGGGGCAGATTCCTGATTCAGTAACAATATGAGCACATTTCACAGACATCTTGAATGAAAGAAACCAGACAACAGAGGGTATCAGGTTGGCAAAAACCCTCTGCTATTATGTTCACAAAAGTGGTTTCCAATTTCTAGTCATATTGTTATATATATTCACACACACACACACACACACACACCTTGTGATATGTTGGAATGTAAATCCACTACATTAAGAATAAAACTACAAAAATAATTTAAAATTTTTGAGCGTTTTCTATATGTCAGGCATTATCATGGGTGTTTTATATGCGTTGTATCATTTAATGGGAAAAGTACTATTATTATCCCCATTTTATAGACCAGAAAACTGAGGCTTAGAGAAGACAACTGCAATCACACAGTTCACTGTTTAGTGCTAGCTTTGTTTTTGTAAGAATGCAGAACTTAATCTATCAGCCCTTATTAACCTATAATGGTTTATATCACTTTGTGATATAGAAGAAATGAAATAGATTCTGGATTAGTTCCTGATAAGTATCTGTGTTTATCGGGACCTAGTAGCCAAGAAGTAATAGAAACTTGATCCAAACTGGAAACAAAGAACATAATTTGCTTGCAAGAAAAAATATCATATTGATGACATAAGTTTTCCATTTTCTTTTGTACTACAGTTCTACTGGATTCAGTCCCTGGGCTGCCCAGTCCCAGGTTTTTCCCATCTCCCTTAGTTTCCTACTTTCTGCCTTCCCAAGAAACTCACAGCAATGTCAACTCATCTGCATTCACACTCTACACACCTACCTCAAATAATCTTTGCTCCCGCATACATGACAAGGACTCAAACTTCAGTTCCCCCAGGAATTAAGGAAAGATATAAGACATATGTAAACAGCCTCAACTCCATTCCTCCTATAACATACATATAGATATACGTATGTACACACATACACATTTAGGAGGGCTTAGTATCATTCTCCCATGTACTCCAATCTTGACTGATGGGATTTCCCACATCCCTCTCTGCTGATCCTAAAACTGGAGATCTGGCAACCCAGAAATAACTACTGTCACTATCTTACTACCTTGGCTGAAGCTCTCCTTGCCCCCATGTATCAGGTGTTAGGAATGAGTTGCCACCATGGTTCTTTCTGACCTGTTCTACTCTTCCTGGTCTCCTTTTGTTGGGGACTAAAGCCTTGCTAATGATACTCATAAAGTGGCTAAAGTCCTGCAAAACATGGAGACACAGAACAGTCAGCCATGCTCTTTGGCTACCTGGCCATAAGAACCCCAAACCAGATTCCCTTCCATGAGTTTCTATGCAATCCAAGGTACTGTCTTTTTGAGGGCAGTGGTGGTCTGGTAAATGTTTAAAAATGGGTTATCCCAGGAAAAAAGATCTGATTTACTGAACTTACCAATTTCCATGGCAAATGCCTTCATTTGTAAAGCTTTATTTGTAATGCAATTTATTTAATTGTGAAGTTTATATAATTTAAGTTTTTACCAATGGCTGTGTTTAACAACTGGCTTTCAAAATTCCTGAAAGTTTAACTGACTCACAAAATCTAGCACAAGATGGCTCCAGTACACCACTCCTTGAGGGCATAGGTCACCTGGTTATTTATCACTAAGGCCTACTTTAGGGCACATATGGGCATTTAATAAATCTATACCAATCCATAAATGAACACATGAATGAATGGCTAAATAAAATAATAAACTCCTCTGACTAAGACAATAAAAGGAGGCTTCAATTTAGTATGCTATTTGAGGGTTGTATTACTAAACATTTCAAATGAATAAATGTTACAACATAACATTTGTTCACTCCATAAATATTCAGTGAATGTATATCTACCTCACTGTTCTAGGATCTGGAATGCAGCAGACATTAAGAAAGATAGTGCCTGCCCTCAAAGAGTTTAGATCCAGTGGGATTGTAATAAATACACATATTTTAGCAAGTTTCCTATTTCCTTTCCACTATGATGTACAACCTTTCCTCCTAATTACAGCAGCCCTCCTTCACTCACAAAGCATCGCTTCCATTTCAAAGTCTTTGTCAGTACCCTTCCTCAGCTCCCCCAAAAACCACCCCATCGCCCCCTGACTCCAGATTGTTACAGGCTATGACTTCTTACCTTTTCATTGCTTTTGCTTTTCTCGGTTCAAACTTTCCAAGATATGCTACCTTTATTACCACAACTAAAAACTACTGAACATATTCTGTATACTAGGCATTTATGTACCTTCAATTCTGTTTCTAGCTCAATTTATGTAGATATTATTACTCCCACTATTAGATTAAAAAAAAACTCAACTTGAAACATTTTTTAGAGACAGGGTCTCGCTATATTATTCAGGCTGGTCTTGAACTTCTGGGTTCAAGCAATTTCACTGCAGCCTCCCGAGCATCCTTCTGGCAAGCACCACTATGCCACCCGCGCCCCCAACTCTGAACGTTTTATCCTTTTTTATTTTTTAATAAGGTCAGGATTTAAGGCCAGGTCAAATTTGACTGACTGCCAAGTTTACATTTCTGTGTTTACATAGACTTTCTCGAACTCTGATATAAGCTTTATTTGATTATATGAATGTTTAGTGTTCCTTACATCTTATATTTGCTTATCTGTTAGATTACATGCTTTAAAATATAAAAAAGTATGTATATCTGCATAAGCCAGAATAATGGGATTTTAATAAATTTGGTTGACTTATTTTTATAAAATATATTTTATCTATTGTTTTCTTTACAAAAGTAATACATGAGCAACATTTAAAAATGAAAATCTTAGGCAATCACAAAGAAGAAAATAAATGACACATGTTCCTCTTAGGCAGGGTTATACAATTATTGCTATTTTGTCATTTCTATGTAGTTTTTTCTATTTTGTTTTTTCCATGTAGTGCAGCCTTCAGAAATATAACTGGCATCATACTATACATATCTTTTCACACTGTTTTTTTAATTTGATTTTTTGATACCTGACATATTATTTTCCCAGGCCATTTAATATTCTTTTATAAGGATAGTATTCCCTTGTATTTATTTAATCATTTTTCTATTACTGTTCCTATGACTTAGTATAAATAATGTTTAATGAACATTCTCTCAGATGTATCTGCACACATCCTTATTTCCTTAAATTCCTGTATTATGAAATCATACCTTCCTGTGACAGTCTGTGTGTTATCAAATTGGTTTTCTACAAAATCGCGCCAACTTACCCGGGCAGCAGCAGTAGATGGAGTACCCAATTATGCACACAGTTGACAACATTTGTTGTTATTATTATGTCCACTGTTCATCATTACCAGTCTAATAAACAGAAAGTGATATGCCCTCTATTTGCTGTTTCTTGGCCATAAATGAGTTTGAATAATTTTTCACAAATGTAGCTGCCATGTTTTGCAAAATATCTACCTAAACCTTTTGCCCATTTTACTACTTGGATGTCCTTCTTATTGGTGGGTAAGCCTTTTGTATAGCAAGACTGTGAAATTTTTCCCTCCTTATGTTGTAAACATTTTTTTCTATTTTCATTTTCTTTTTAAAAGAACTTTATTTTGGGCCGGGTGTGGTGGCTCACGCCTGTAATCTCAGTACTTTCGGAGGCCGAGGCAGGTGGATCACCTGAGATCAGGAGTTCAAGACCAGCCTGGCCAACATGGTGAAACCCCATCTTTAAAAAAAATAATAATAATAAAAATTAAAACTTTATTTTGAAACAGTTATAGACTCACAAAAAGTTACAAAATGTAGTCAGAGCTCCCAAATCCTTTTATTCACCTTCCTGTATTGATAACTTGTTACATAACTGTGGTCCATCATCAAAACCAAGAAAGTGGCCTTGGTTTAATACTAAAAACTAGACTGCAGAGCTTATTTGTATTTTAGTGTTTACTTTTTAATTTATTATTTATTTGTTTATTATTTATTGTTTATTTGTTTATTATTTATTTATTTTTCAGACGGAGTATTCCTCTGTCACCCAGGCTGGAGTGCAATGCTCCAATCTCGGCTCAGTGCAACCTCTGTCTCCAGAGTCCAAGCGATTCTTCCGCCTCAGCTTCCCAAGTAGCTGCAATTACAGGAATACACCACCATGCCTGGCTAAGTTTTGCATTTTTAGTAGAGATGGGGTTGTACCATGTTGGCCAGGCTGGTCTCAAACTCCTGACCTCAAATGATCCACCCATCTCGGCCTCGCAAAGTGCTGGGATTACAGACATGTGCCACTGCACCCGGCTTACTTTTAAATTTATTAATGGAGATTTTAACATAGATTGTATACATTTCTTCTTATTTTTATAAAATCCTTTATGTTTTCTAGCTTCTATTATTTAGAGTATACAGTTTACAAAATTACATACATAATTTACCTGTTCTTTCTCTTAGATTTGTTGTCATTGTATTTGCGCATATAACTTCTGAAAGATGTTTGGTCAGAGCTTTAGTTTTTCTCAAATAGAGACGTAATAATCCTTTCTTACTATTAACACGTAAGTAGAGTTTACTATATAACAGTCACTGTTTCAAGCACAGTAAAAGCATACTCATTTTATTTATTTATTTATTTATTTATTGAGACGGAGTTTCGCTCTTGTCACCCAGGCTGGAGTGCAATGGCACGATCTCAGCTCACCGCAACCTCCGCCTCCTGGGTCCAAGCAATTCTCCTGCCTCAGCCGCCTGAGTAGCTGGGATTACAGGCACGTGCCACCATGCCCAGCTAATTTTTTGTATTTTTAGTAGAGACAGGGTTTCACCATGTTGACCAGGATGGTCTCGATCTCTTGACCTCGTGATCCACCCGCCTCAGCCTCCCAAAGTGCTGGGATTACAGGCGTGAGCCACCGCGCCCGGCTGAAACATGCTCATTTAACCTCAGAACCCCATGAGGTAGGTCCTTTAAGCATTCACACTTTACAGACGAAGCTGAGGCACAGAGAAGTTCTAAGAAACTTGCTAAGGTCACAAAACCGGCAAGTGATAGAGTTGAGATTTAAATTCAGTTAGTTCCCCTCCAGAATTCATACTTTTATACCATCATGCCATGCTGACTTACTTGCTGATTCGAAAGAGCATATTTGTTTTCATCTTAAACAATACGCCCTTTTTTTATTCTTAGTTTAGCTAAGACACAGTGGAATAGTGAATAGTTCCAGGGTGCTATTTTCATAGACCCTGGTCCATTTTTACCAGAGTTTCTACTCTTTTCCATGCTTTGTTCAAGAAGCTAAGGGTAGGAGGAGGAAAAAGACATGGCTCCCTTTAGGAGCCTTCTGACCGCTATGGATGGAGTTAGGTCCCAAGCAACTATGTCTGAACCCTGACAGGGATCACTGAGCTAACAGCTTTGAGTCCCAAACTGGAAGACTGACCCAGGCCCAGAACTTAAAACAATCCTATGTCAAACAAAGGAAGGTCTTCTGAAGTACTTTGGAAGGGAGTATAGCTGGAAGGGAATTCTATGGGGCTCAAACTCCTCAGCTAAAGACTAGTAATATTTTGATTAAGAATTTTCCCTCAATCTTCTCTCTGAACTGGTTCCTGGGAAATTCATAACCAGCGGTCTCTGGTGCATAAAGCAGCTCCAGTAGAGTATTTTTCATTTAGATTGGGACCTTTTGTATATTTGTGTACATAAAGATTCAGACATCTCCCGGTAAGCAGTCAACTTCTCCGTCACTGATTAAATCTTCACCTTGGGAAAGTTAAATGGAAGGAATATGTGAGAAGATACAGGATACTATCAGGGAAGAGACAGGAGAGCAAAGAGCTTGTATGGATGAGTAAGGAAAAGGATGGGAAAAGAAATCCCCATTGTGCTAAAGGCCTCTGGTTAGATCCAGATTCAGAAACTGGTGATACAACTTTGAATGGAGTTTGTACTGATTTTTAAAATACCAACGTTTATTCAGAGATATAGCAATTGCAGTTTATGTTATCACTGTAAGAATTTTAAAAATAAAAAGAATCATAATATGCCGGTGTAAAGGACATAATGTATTGTCTGCAAAATGCAGGAAGTGGAATAAAAAATAAGACATGGGGATCTCAACAAAAATTGTCTGAAGTTGTCTTCATGCCCCTAACCTGAAATGCATGTGTCTAAAACGAAACTCAACACTTTCTTAGATCTTCCTCCCTTCTGAATTTCTCATCTCAGTCCAATTCATCACCATCTACTCCGTCACCCAAGTTAAAAATCTCAAAATGTTTACCAAGCTCCTCCTTGTTCCTTTAATCCTCTTAACATAATAACTGGTGAAGTCCTTTTCCTTCTACCACATTAACTTTTTTTTTTTTGAGACCAAGTTTTGCTCTTGTTTCTAAAGCTGGTGTGCAATGGCAAGATCCCAGCTCACTGCAGCCTCCACCTCCCTGTTTCGAGCGATTCTCCTGTATCAGGCTCCTGAGTAGTCGGGATTACAGGCATGCACCAGCACACCCAACTAATTTTGTATTTTTAGTAGAGACAGGGGTTCTCTATGTTGGTCAGGCTGGTGTCGAACTCCCAATCTCAGGTGACCTGCTTGCTTTGGCCTCCCAAAGTGCTGGGATTACAGGCGTGAGCCACCATGCTGGGCCCACATTAAGATCTTTCTTTATCTTTCCTCTCTTGACTTCTACTGCTGCTTCAGTTCACAGGCCCTTGCTCTGCCTTACTTGAGTTATTTTAGTTTCTTCTTGTAATAGATGCTTGCTGTTTGCTACCCAGTGAAATCATGAACAAACCCCCATTCACAATTGCCACAAAAAGAATAAAATACTGAGGAATACAGCTAACTAAGGAAGTGAAGGATCTCTACAAGGAGAACTACAAACCACTGCTCAAAGAAATGAGAGATGACACAAACAAATGGAAAAAGATTCCATGCTCATGATTAGGAAATACCAATACTGTTGGCCATACTGCCCAAAGCAACTTACAGATTCAATGCTATTCCTATCAAACTACCAATGACATTCTTCCCAGAACTAGATAAAATCATGTTTAAATTAATGTGGAATTGAAAAAGAGCCCAAATAGCCAATGCAGTCCTAAACAAAATGAACAAAGCTTAAGGCATCATACTACCCAACTGCAAACTATGCTACAGGGCTACCATAATCAAAACAGCCTGGTAATGGTACAAAAACAGACACATAGGGCAATGGAATAGAATAAAGAAATAAGACCACACACCTACAACTATCTGAGCTTCAACAAACCTGACAAAAACAAGCAATGGGGAAAGGATTCCCTATTCAATAAATAGTACTTGGATAACGGGCTAGCCATATGCAGAAGTTTAAAACAGGACCCTGTCCTTATACCATATATAAAAATTAACTAAAGATGGATTAAAGACTTAAATGTGAAACTCAAAACTATAAAAACACTGGGATACAACATGGGTGATACTGACCATTCAAGACAGGCACAAGCAAAGGTTTCATGATGAAGACACCAAAAGCAATTGCAACTAAAAAGCTAAACTAAAGAGGTTTCTGTACAGCAAAAGAAACTATCAACAGAGTAAACAGACAACCTACCAAATAGGAGGAAACTTTTGCAAATTATAGATCTGACAAAGGTCTAATATCCAGCATCTATAAGGAAATCAAATTTACTGGAAGAAAACAACCCCATTAAAAAGTGGGCAAAGGATACGAACAGACAGTTTTCAAAAGAAGACACACATGCGGCCAACAAACATAGGAAAAAAAGCTCAACCTCTCTGATCATTAGAGAAATGAAAATCAAAACCACAACAAGATACCATCCCACACCAGTCAGAATGACTATTATTTAAAAAAAAAAAAAACAGATGCTGGCAAGATTGTGAAGAAAAAGGAACACTTTTACACCATTGTGGGAGAGTATAAATTAGTTCAACCTTTGTGGAAGACAGTGTGGCAGTGCCTCAATGACCTAAAGCCAGAAATATTATTCTCCCCAGCAATCCCACGACTAGGTATACATCCAAAAGAAGATAAACAATTCTATCACATGCATGTGCATGTCCATTGCAACACTATTCTCAACAGCAAGGACCTGGAATAAAACTAATCCCCATCAATGATAGACTGGATTAAATAATGTGGTACATAAACACCATGGAATAGTATGCAGCCATGAAAAAGAATGAGTTTCTGTCCTTCATAGGGACATGGATGGAGCTGGAGGCCATTATCCTTAGCAAATTAACACAGGAACAGAAAACCGAATACCACATGTCCTCACTTGTAAGTGAGAACTAAAGGATGAGAACACATGGACAGATAGAAGAGGACAAAACACTCTGGAGTCTGTCAGATGGTGGAGGTGGAGGATGGGAGGAGGGAGAGCATCAGGAAAAATAACTAATGGGTACTAGGCTTAATGCCTAGGTGAAGAAATAATCTGTACAACAAACCCCCATGACACAAATTTACCTATGTAACAAACCTGCACATGTAGCCCTGAATTAAAACTAAAAGTTAAAAAAGTTAGCCAGTTGTGGTGGCACATGCCTGTGGTCTCAGCTACTCAGGAAGCTAAGGTGGGAGACAGCTTGAGCCCAGAAGGTCGAGGATGTGATCACACCACTGTGATCACACCACTGCACTCCAGCCTGTGCAACAGAGTGAGATCCTGTCTCAAAAAATTAAAACAGAAAAAATAGTGGGCAGAGACTCTGAACAGACACTTCTCAGAAGAAATGGCCATACAAATGGCCAACAATTATATGAAGAAATGCTCAACATCACTAATGATCAGGGAAAATGCAAATCAAAACCACAATGAAATATTATCTCATCCCAGTTAGAATAGCTATTACGAAAAAGACCAAAAGTAACAAATGCTAGTGAGGACTGGAGACATAGGAACTCTTACACACTGATGTGCAAATTAGTAAATACAGCCATTATGGAAAACATTATGAAGCCTTCTCAAAAAATTACAAATAGAAATACTACAATTCAGCAAACTCACTACTAAGTATTTATTCAATGAAAAGGAAATAAGCACATCAGGGAGATGCCTGCGTTCCCATGTTTATTGCAGCACTATTCACAATAGCAAAGACATAGGGTCAACCTAAATGTCTATCGATGGATGAATAATGAAAATGTGGTAAACGTACACAATGGAACACTATTCAACCATAAAAAAGAATGCTGTTCTGTCATGCGTAGCAACATGGATGTCATTGGGAACATTGGTTAAATAAGCCAGACACAGAAAGACAAACATCACATATTCTCACTCATATGTGGGTGATAAAAACAAAATAAACAAAACATTTTTCTCAGTGAGGTAGAATAGAAAGATGGCTAGCAAAGGTTGGGAAAGGCTGGGTGGGGCAGGGGCCGATGAAGTGACGTTGGTTAATAGGTACAAACACTCAATGGAATAAATTCTAGTGTGCAATTGTACAGTAGGGTGACTATAGTTAACAATAATTCATTGTATATCTCAAAATAGCTAAAGGGTTTAAATGTTCCCAACACAAAGAAATGATACATGTTTGAGATGATGAATATCTTAAGTACTTGATTTGATCATTACATTATATGCATATATCAAAATATCACATGTGACCCATAAATATGCACAATTGTTACATATGAATAACATAAATAAACATTTTTAAAAAGAAAGAAAAAAGAGCATACCCTTTGGCCCAGAAATTCCACTTGTAGAATATATATTATCTGTGAATACTTATTGTGGTATTGTTTATAATGATTAGAAAGTAGAAAACAATTTAAATACCCATGTGTTAGGTTTTGCTCATTTTGGGAATCACTCCAAGGCCAGACTGAGCCCTAATACATTTCATTATAATGAGATGGAGAGTTCTACAATTCAAGAGACAGAGGCTGATCAAAGGATCTATATGCCCTTTATTCTCTATCAAATTCAGCACCCAAATAATATTTCAAACCCACCTGCACTGACTTCAGATATCTTCCTGAAGGTAAGAGTCTTTAAAATCCAAAAGTGGTATTGTTCCCCCACAGGCCCAGGAGAGAGCAGTGATGGAGCAGTTTTTCATGGCCACACTGAAAAACTTTGTTTTTATAAAAATTCTAGTGATTTTTGCATATTGATTTTGTATCTTGAGACTTTGCTGAAGTTATTTATCAGCTTAAGAAGCTTTTGAACTGAGATGATGGGGTTTTCTAGATATAGGACCACCCCATCTGCAAACAGGGCAAGTTTGACTTCCTCTCTTCCTATTTGAATGTCCTTTATTTCTTTTTCTTCCTTGATTGCCCTGGCCAGAACTTCCAATACTGTGGTGAATAGGAGTGTTGAGAGAGGGCAAACTTGTGCTGGTTTTCAAGGGGAATGCTTCCAGCTTTTGCCTATTCAGTATGATGTTGGCCGTGGGTTTGTCATGTATGGCCCTTATTTTTGTGAGGTATGTTCAATATCTAGTTTATTGAGTTTTTAATGTGTATGGATGTTGAATTTTATCGCTTTTCTGAATCTTTGAAATAATCATGTTTTTTTTTCTGTTTTTAGTTCTATGTGATGAATCACACTTATTGATTCGGGTATGTTGAACCAACCTTGCATTCCAGGGATGATGCCTACTTGATTACGGTGGGTAAACTTTTGGATTTGCTGTTGGATTCAGTTTGCCAGTATTTTTTTTTTTTTTTGAGAATTTTTCATCAATGTTCATCAAGAACACTGGCCTGAAGTTGTCTTTTTTGTTGTTGTTTCTTTTTATCTCTGTCAGGTTTTGGTATCAGAATGAGGCTGGCCTCACAGAATAAGAAGAGGCTGGGTACAGGGGCTCATGACTGTAATCCCAGCACTTTGGGAGGCTGAGGCAGGTGGATTATCTGAGGTCAGGAGTTCAAGACCAGCCTGGCCAATGTGGTAAAACCCCATCTCTACAAAAAAACACAAGAACTAGTTGGGTGTGGTGGCACGCGCCTGTTATCCCAGCTGCTCGGAAAGCTGATGTAGCAGACAGGTCAGAGTGGTGAGAGAAACTACAGGGAAAGGAGCAGGTCTTCTGAACAGTCAGAAGGCTCTGCAAAACTTTGGGGGGAAAATAGCTGAAGGCACCTGTTCTATAACCCTGAGGCAGAGGGCAAGGAATGGGTACAGGGGAGTGTAGGGGAATTTATCTTAAACAGGTTTGTTTACTTATGTTGACCAGGTACTGACCTTTGATCAACCCAGCCTGTGATGTTCCCTGAAAGGGCAACAATAAATGTTAATTACCTACCAGTTGTGTTTGCTCCAGGCTTTCAGCATTATGCCTGCACTGAATAAAAGCAAGAGGTTCCAGCTTCTCAGGGCCACTTTGGCCACTAGAGCCAGGCAGTCCCCTACACTGCATACCTATGTCTGAGTAGTCATTTCATCCATCAACCGGGGTCTGCGGGACAGACCCAGAAAGCTGAGGCATGATAATTGCTTCAACC
The DNA here is from genome assembly GCA_028533165.1 of Leontopithecus rosalia. NCBI lineage: Eukaryota > Metazoa > Chordata > Mammalia > Primates > Cebidae > Leontopithecus > Leontopithecus rosalia. The sequence goes on along the minus strand of CM052656.1, from coordinate 115,835,777 downwards.
CAGGAGGCAGAGATTACAGGGAACTGAGATCGCACCACTGCATGCCAGCGTGGGCAACAGAGCGAGACTCCATCTCAAAAAAACAAATTAATTGTTTTTTAAAAAGCATAAGTTAGGAAGGAATCCCTCTTCCTTAATTATTTGGAATAGTTTCAGTAATTCCTAGGCTCAAGTGAACCTCCTGCCTCAGCCTCCCTAGCAGCTAGGAACATAGGCAGGCACCACCATACCCAGCTAATTTTTAGTTTTGTTTTTACAGACGTGGTCTTACTATGTTTCGCAGGCTAGTCTTAAACTCTTGGCCTCAAGGGATCCTCCCACCTTGGCCTCTCAAAGTGCTGGGATTACAGTTGTAAGCCACCATGCCTGACCAGGTTATGTACTTTTATTGCCAAAAGACCCCTCTTAAAGGCTATATCAATTCATATTCCTTCCATTGGCACATAGGCATGCCAGTTTCCGACACCTTTGCCAACATTAGGTAAGCCATTCTTTGTAATTTTTAAAGAATTAGCCATCTAGTATAAATTGTGTTAACTCCTTGCTATAATACCTCTAGGGCTCTCCTTGTCTATGGTAGTCATTCTCAAACTTTTCTGTATCAGGACCTCTTTATAGTTTTAATAATTATTGAGGGCATGAAAGAGCTTTCATTTATGTGGTTTATACTTATTTCAAATAGAAAAAAAAACCCTACTAGTGAGACATGGCATCACTTTATATTTTCACAAATCTCTTTAGTCACTGGCTTATTTTACAATAGTAGAAGACGAATTCTCATATTTGCTTCTGCATTTGATCTGTTGCAATCATGTAACCTCCAGAAAACTCCCTGGTACACTCATGAGAGAACAAGAGCAGAGAAAGTAAATAATGTCTTAGTATTATTTAAATACAATTTTGGCTTCGTTAACCCCCGGTAGGTTCACAGGGGCTCCTAGGGGTATCCAAAATATATGTTGAGAACCATCAAGTCCCAAAAGTAAAGTCTAACCCTGTAGCATGTCATTCTAGGTCTTTCTTGATTTAATACTAAACCTTCCTCAATTATCCTCTCTGGCCTGGTCCTTCTTAAAGCCATGCCGAAATCTGACTACTTCTCAAGAACATGAATTTCCAATTCTATGTATTTTTGCACTTACCATTTTCTCTTTCAAGAATGCTGCTATATTGGTGTCTGAAGGAACTCAATACTGTCTACAAATTCAGAATAAAATGAGACAAAACAAAAAAGCAAGCAGAGCAACAGAATCAAGTGTCACCTTTATTACCAGCAAAGTTGATTTGGAAGAATGTGTGTGTTATATGTAAATTTTTGGTGCTCCAGAAGAAGTAGCACTCAAACATAAATTTCCTCAGCAAGACAATTCACTTCTATAGAAGGGTATGTCTTACAGATGGAACAATGGCGAGTGCACACCTGGACAAGGGAGGGGAAGGGGCTCTTATTCCTGATGCAGGTAGTCCCTGCTGCTGTGTCATTCCCTATTGGCTAGGGTTAGACTGCACAATCTAACTAATTCCAATTGGCTATTTTAAAGAGAGCAGAGGTACGAGCCAGAGTGGCTGGGTGGGTAGTTTGGCGGGAAGGATGGTTACAAGACTGGTCAGAGCAGGTGGCCAGGGGTGAATGAGGTCAAAGCAGGTGACCAGGGGAACAGATGTGAACTACTGATTGGAACTGGCAAGAAAGTTGTTTGCTGAAACTAGAGGCAAGGCGGTGCAGAGAACCAGGAACTTAAACTTTAAAATGTTGAATTAAAGAATAAGAGAGCTGAACATACTGACATACTGATTCTTTGAAGATAAATTTGGAATTCACTATATCTGACATGGGTTAATATATGGCAACAGTGGGTTTCCTGAGACTCCATACCCAGAACTTTACCAACCCAATACCCAGGTACAGAAAGCACTAGACAACTGCAAGCTTCCCCCAAGTACAGTTTCCTGCCCTATTATTATTATTATTATTATTATTATTATTATTATTGAGACAGAGTTTCGCTCGTTACCCAGGCTGGAGTGCAATGGCACGATCTTGGTTCACGAAATCTCCACCTCCTAAGTTTAAGCAATTCTCCTGCCTCAGCCTCCCAAGTAGCTGGGAAGAGAGATGTCCACCATTATGTCCAGCTAATTTTTTATATTTTTAGTAGAGACAGGGTTTCACCATGTTGGCCAGGCTCGTCTCGAACTCCTGACCTCAGGTAATCCACCTGCCTCAGCCTCCCAAAGTGCTAGGATTATGGGTGTAAGCCATTATGCCCAGCCCCCATTATTAAATTTTGATAATGGAGGAAAGGCTCACTACAAAGAACAGGGAGGAGAGGAAAGACTTGAGCAACATACAAACACCCAGTCCCTTATCCTATAGTCAACAAGGTAAATCACTGAAAAGTGTTGACCAAAAACAACAACAACAAAAAACTCTGTAAAATATTTTAAAAGGGCTATTCGGAGCCAATATGTGTGAGCATGGCCCAGGAAGCAGTTTTAAGAGGTCCCGAGAAAGTGTGCCTGATGTGGTCAGGTTATATGTTGGTTTTACACATTTTAGAGAAACAGAAACTGTAGGTAAAATCTTAAATCTGTCCATGAAAGGTGTACATTGTTTCAGCTTAAAGAGGTGAAGCAGCCTTGTTGTCTGGAGTAACACCCAAAGTTCACTGTCCCACGGCCCAGAAGAACAAGGACGCACACACACAGAGTGAGGTTAAGGGTGTAAGTGTAATAGGCAGAAGAAGGCTCACTGCTGCAGAGATAGGTCACAGAGAAATGGGTGGCTGGATCCATAGTGAGATGCAGGGGGCGTGTTATAGATGAGCTGGTAAGGAGGCAGTGTCTGATTTACATAGAGCGCTGCAGATTTGGTTGGACCAGGTGTGACATTTGCATAGGATATGAAAAACTGGTTAGGAGTAGGTATCCCATTTGTATAGGGTGTGCATTTCTGGCTATCTCCACCCAAATCTTTTATTATGCAGGTAGGTCCTCTGCCTGAGCTGCACCAAATACCCATTTCTCTATTACCATACATGTGGTAACAAAAAAGGAAGAAGGAGCCTCCATGTTAGACATACCTGGCCCACAGTTAGCCCTCTTCTATTGACACAGCTGCTGGCATTGCCCTGTGTGAGCTTCCTGCTTGCTTATCTATGTTTGCAGCTCAACATTTCAGTCTGTTCTGTTAGAATGTAAATTATTTGGGAGCTGCTTACCATTAGAAGGGAAGCTCTTCTGAAGACTCTGTTGCCCTCACTATCTGCCTAAATAATTTCTTTCTACCTCCTGTATCAGAGGCATGGTATCTTGAAGTTGAGGGGTGTATTAGTCCATTCTTGCACTGCTATAAAGAAATACCTCAGGTGCGGTGGCTCACACCTGTAATCCCAGCACTTTGGGAGGCCGAGGCGGGTGGATCACGAGGTCAAGAGATCGAGACCATCTTGGTCAACATGGTGAAACCCCGTCTCTACTAAAGATACAAAAAATTAGCTGGACATGGTGGCGCGTGCCTGTAATCCCAGCTACTCGGGAGGCTGAGGCAGGAAAATTGCCTGAACCCAGGAGGCGGAGGTTGCGGTGAGCCGAGATCGCGCCATTGCACTCCAGCCTGGGTAACAAGAGTGAAACTCCATCTCAAAAAAAAAAAAAAAACAAAAGAAATACCTGAGACTGGGTATTTTATAAAGAAAAGAGGTTTAATTCGCTCAGAGTTCTGTAGGCTAAACAGGAAGCATGACGCTGGCATCTGCTAGCCTTCTGGAGAGGCCTCAGAAAACATACAATAATGGCAGAAGGCAAAGGGGTAAATAGCATTTCACATAGCTGGAGCAGGAGGAAGAGAGAAGTGGGGAGGTCCATTACCTTTTAAACAACCCTGTCTCCTGAGAACTCACTCACTATACAGTACCAAGCGGGAATGGTGCTAAAACATTCATGAGAATCCACCCCCATCATCCAATCACCTCCCACCAGGCCCCACCTTCAAAACTGGGATTACAGTTTGACGTGAGATTTGGGTGGGGTCATAGATCCAAATCATATCATGGGGTTTATGGGTCATAGATGGATTCAAAGATTTTCTGTTTGGCAATTGGTTAAGCTTCATCTAAAGAGGATGTCAATAGAATGGAATGTTTGTGTTGACATAAGGGGTGAGGTTTGTGGAGACCAAGGTTTTCACGCAGATGAAGCTTCCAGATAACAGCCTTCAGAGAGAATGTATGGTGAATGTCTCCTTGTGTCCCTTACAAAGTGTCAAATGCTTAATCTCTCCTAGACCCTAGAGAGGTCTGCCATATTAACAGAGATTCTCACAGATGCAAATTTCTCCCACAAAAGATAGCTTTGCAAGGCCATTTCAAAATACACCAATGCCAAAGAAATACATTTTAGGGTAAAGCATTTTTATTTCCTTCAGGGTCTGCTATTTGTTATATGATGTTATACCAGAATCAGGTTGAAACTTGGTATCTTACTGCCAAAGAGTCTTTTTTGTCAGGCTTATGATCTCTGATTTTAATGATGCCTAGTTATGTCTAAACCTTAAAAGGGAGGGGATTTAATGAGATGTGTCCAACCTCCCTTCCTTTCATGGGTGGGAATTCAGTTTTTCAGGTATCTCTGAGATCCTCTTGGCTCAGATGGGGGCCATTCAGTCAGTTGGGGGGCTTAAGATTTTATTTTTGGTCTACAGGAGTGATGACTGAAAGAGAAACCAGGAGTGGTACCCTAATTGCCCTCTCTCCCCACACATACACACGGTACAACCAATATTATCCCCCTACAAAATCCCTATTCAGACTTAAGCACCACCTCTTGTATGAAGTTTAACCTTTGATATCTTCTCCCCTCTGCTCACAGAGCATTCTTTGCATATAAACAAATTCAAGTCATATTAAGATTTACATACAAGGCACCGAGGATACAAATAAGATACTACTTCTACTTTGAAAAAGTTTGGGAAAAGGTATCTATGACAGTATCTCTGATACAGCTGTCAGATTTTTATTCCCTACATTAATTCTTTCAACAAATTTAGAAGCACCAAATACACAGGCACGCTTATTCCACCAAATAATAATTTACGCATGTCATTGCACCATCTGAAATCTTTCTACACCATTTGACCCTCACAAATCTCTACTCAACTTTCACCCTGACCCTGAAATCTTTCCAAATTACTCTCATTTTCTATCAAGATCTAGCCAGACCAAGGTCACCAGTAATTATCTCCCAAGCCCAACAATTCATTTTTTCATCCTTCCTATTTCCCTAGTAATTTTATACTTGGGTGGATGCCTTTGAGTGTTTGTGTGTTTTGTATTTACAGCTATAATAGTAGAAACCTGCAGTATCACAGCTCATTTTATAAGGATTTGGAAATAACATGGGCTGAATCCCAGATCCCAAGACCCAGCAGTAAATATAATAAAAGCCTGATATAACATGTTTAACCTGGAAGGAGGGCATTGCTTCTGTCCCTTAACAGCTCATTATAGAGATTCCACTTCATTGCTATTTCTCCCTATCTCCACAGCAGCCTGCAGACTGCTTGAGAACATGATCATTGGCTAGATGTTTAGATTAAATGACCTTTGGGGATCTCTTTTTACCCCCCTGAAATTCTATAATTCTGTTGAGTTTCCTTCTCTTAGAAGTGTGGTGCAAAAGCATCATCTCAAAACAGTGCCTAGCTCATAGTAGATAAAAACACAGACACAGGAGCCAGAATAACTGGTCTCAAATCTTGGCTATATACATGAACTTCAGACAAAGCATTTTAATTTCTCTACCTTCATCAACTCATCTATAAAATGATCATAATCATACCTATCTCACTGGCCTGTTGTGAGGAGCAATAGCTAATATATTTAAATCACTTAGAACAGCAAACACTTATTAGAGTGCAGTAAATTATCATTACTAGTTAGCAAATATGTGTCCAAGGAATTCCACAATTCCATAAACTCCCAGTAATTGACAATATATGTTAATAGGCACTAAGGAAACACTGGAACCTGTTCTTAGTCTGAATTTTACAGACCTCATTCAAACCCTTTACATACCTGGTCTCATCAAAACACAAAGATCTTTTAAATTAGAAAGGCAGTCAGGACTTTTTGATAACTAATTCTCAGCATAAATACCAGGTATATACTTACTAAATCTACCAACTAAAATTCTATGATGAGACCATGTTCACATAATTCTATTATATTCAAAAAATCATATCCATTTTTTTAAAACTCAAACCAAGCATTCACACAACTGTAATACCTCTTTGCAAAATCTTACTCTAGGTGTGACAAAAGTTTTAATCAGTCCACAAGGATACAGACACTGACTGCAGTTTAAAAGACATAATCCAGTAACATATTACCCAGCTCTAGAAAGCTTGGAAACAAACAAACTTTTAACCTTGGAATGGCTTAAGCAGTGAGTAAATTTGGCACATTAACTCTTAAGTCATTTTAAAAGCATTAAAACATATTTTAAAGATTTCAAATATGCAATTATTTTTGCTGCTACCCAAAACATGAAATAAATGTTGGTTTAAAAAAGATGTACTTTTTAAATCCATCAAAACAAACAGCTTAATGAATAAAAATTGTTTCCCCAGACTAAATCATTTTTCATACATTTGCAACACATCCAGCAGGTTTTAGCAGTCTGAACTCAGAAAAGCTGTTGGCAAAATGTAGCCCCTTCCCGTACTAGTATATATCAAACTTAAGGTGTGGTTATTTTATGAAAACTCCTCTAAAAATGCTTCACAGTGTACTTTAGAACTTAATTCACTAGCAAAGCTGCACTTTTGTCTACCTGGATAGCACTGATATTTATGCTTCCTTGTGAACTGAATCTCACTTTATAATTGCACCTTCCTATATTAATCCCAAATGATACTTGTCTTTCAAATTTGCTTAACAAGTACATTTGGAGCACTTATTCTCTAAGATACTTGGCTGGATGCTATAAGGAGTTTAAAGCTGGTTACAACAGGCTTCCCCTCAAGGGGCTCCCACTCAGGGCGGGCAGAAAGGCAATGAGGAGAAATAAACCCAGCACAAGAATATCTGCTCTGCCCCTGTCAATTCACAAGTTCTGGGCCTACTGTGCCATCATGATGAAGGAAGGATACAAAGGCCAACCAGACTGCCGTCCTAGGCCACCCCTATCTGACTTGTTTGCCACTGTCTGCTAATTCCTTCTGCAATCTCCTAGTTTAAAACCTGGCCCCCTATACTCACCCCAAGCTTGTACCTTTTTTGACACATTAAGAGCCACTTACTGACTCAGATTTCTCTTCACTCTTGAGTTCCAAACTTGCAAAGCTCCACTTTAGAGTATCTCTGCCAGTTCTGCTTTAAAAGAACTACTTAACCTAGACCCCTCCCACTCTCCACTTCCCCCTGGCCCTGCAACCTTCCTGCTGTAGAAGGTGAATCAGAAAAAGACACAAGGCAATCATTTTATAAGAATGATACAAAGAATAGTAGAAACCAGTTGTTATAGTTAAGTCAGAAAAGTGAGAGACAGCTTCTGAATTTGAATCTTCTTTTCTGATGTTGCTTAGTGATAAGCATAAAAGACACCCAGTAAATAAAACTAAAGCAGAAAAAAACATGCTTATACTCATTAAAAAATTATATTTAACAATTTTTTGTAGTGTCATCATGGTGGAAAAAAGACTAACAAGAACTTTTCAAACAGCTTCTACATGTCAGGCACTTTCCCGATCCAATGTTATTAATTATTTCCCTCCACATTCCAATGGGGATAAGTTTTAACTGAGGGAGAAATATGGAATAACAACAGATGCCCCAGGCACTCCTTAGCACTTTCGTTTTAAAGTTGCTGTTGCTTTTACTACTATTTCAACTTCAACCAGAATTTGTACGCATTCCAAACATAAATCTTCCCATTGAAATGTAACATGTATACAAATTCCAACTCATTGGCTTCAGGCAAAGGCAGCAGATCAAAGCAGGTGGTATTCTCCAGGAAGACAATCCCAGAACTTCTACGAATCAATGGGGATAGGTGCATGGGCTGACAGCAGTTTTCCCTGCAACCAATTGGGCATTAAAGAGAAGCAAGAGAGGTGGGACTAACATAAAAAGCATATGACAACCCCATATTTGTAGGAAGCAGCTTGTTATTGAGGCAGAATCAGAGAAGAGAAATGCATGTGAGCAGCCCTAAAGCTGCTAATCTCTGGTGACGAGGGAGAGTTAACTTCAAAATAATTCACTCATATACATAATCCTGTGACATAAAGAAAGCATGTGTTTGTGAACAATAAGAATTCCTACCAGCCTAGAACATGGAGAGATGTTGCATTTATTCCACACAAATCTCTTGCCAGTACCTGGTCCAGAAAAAAACTTATCTCATCAGAACATGAGTATCTATGTAAAACTACTCCAAGAAAATAAGAAAGAAAATAAATAGGGGGGAAATCGAAGACAAAGAATACTCACCAGGAAAAATATTTCCATAAAGTAGACAAAAATATGGGCCAAACATATTGCTAACGTTTTAAAAACAAGAAACTGAAACAAAGCTACCATATCTATAAAACAAGAGTTCATATCAAATATACGAGAGCTCAGGGAAGATAATACCTGATAATAGAAATGAAATATAATTGTTAGAGCTCAGAAAACAAACATTTCACTGAAAGCAACCAGATTGTGCTGAAAACATGGCAAGAAACAAGGATGACAGGAATAGAAAATAGTACAAAATGAAGAAGAAGAAAAAAAAAACTCTCAGGACTAGAGAAAATAATAGCTAGACAGGACACATGCCAATAACTGGCATCCTGAAGAAAAGTTTAAAAATAGTAAGAAAAAAGAAAAAATGTTAAAGATATACTTCAAAGTAACTTTCCAGAAAGATTTTACAGATATATAGACAGAGAGAGCACACTGAACCCCAGGAAAAACTGACACAAAACATTCAACACTGAATCTTGTTCTATTAAAGTTACTGGCACTGAAAGAAAAATCTGTTGTTGGACTGAGGCAAGAAGTTTAAGTCAGACCCTTACTATGTACAGCAATGTTCAATGCTAGCAGACACTGAAGGAATAATATAAAGTCCTCAAGGAAATAAACTGTGTGATCCAAGAACTGTACATGGCCAAAAAAAAATCACTAAAGTTTAAAAACAATAAACATTTTTGAACTTGCAAAAACTCAGGGAATGTAGTCCCAAAGCCCTTCTTCAGGGAACTGCTAGAGGCCAAAATTTGAAAAGAAAAGATAAACAGAATAATGAGTATTAACTGTATTTAACTTTGCAACTAAGATGAAAAAAATTGTGAAGATTATGGTCACAGAACAGAATTTAAATATTATAAACTGTAATGATGTAGAATATATCAAAAGTTTGGAGGAGATGACAAGATCGTGGATGGGCATGCTGATTTTCTCATCCATAGAGGACAGAAGGTTATTGTTAAAGTGATAAATCATGTAATACAGCTGTAAGCACATTTCCAAGCCACAAGAATATGTTATAAAAGCTATATGACATCAAAAATCAGATGAGTTTGGAAGGAAAATAAGAGTGAGAATGTAGAAAGAAATAATTTCATCATGCTCTTGGTGGGAAGTCAATAGCTGTCTAAATAAACAAAAGTTTCCATATTTGGAGGAAAGGGCATTGTCATATATTACTGGTGAGAATGCAATTCTCTTTAAACAAAAGGACTCCATGGAACTTCTCTGAACCTATTATATGGGACCAAGAAACAAGGGGTAACTTTGCAGTGTTCAGTTTAAAGACTAACTGAAAATGGAAATACAGTAGAGGGGCAATGAGTTATTTCTTAACACAAAGCATTAACTGTCTCTCCAGTACCACCTTGTTATATTGTAGTTGACAACTGTGATGATACTTGACCATTCATTACCTTTTAAACATGATGCCTTTCCCCAAGAAGGCAGCCAAAACTTGCTTTCTCAGCTTCCTTTGCAGGTAAAGTACAGGGATATGACCAATACTGTAACAAGACATAATCAGACAGGAACTTGATACCCAAAAGATCAATGAGACAAATTCATCTTTGGCCACTGTGATAAACCCAACTTACAGGAAAGGCAAAGGCAGGGGTTCTGGTATTAAGTGCCCTGAGGCAGTACCAGTGAGGCAGTACCAGCAGGTCTACACTTGATCTTAGCCAAAAGGCCAAAAGTGATTAAGAGCAGTTCTAAAGAATAGTTGGGGCATTATTCTTACCTAGCTGCCTCTTTTTCTGATATAGTTTGGATTTTTGTCCCCACCCAAATCTCATGTTGAATTATAATCTCCAATACTGAATGTGGGGCCTGGTAGAAACTGTTTGGGTCATCAGGACAGATGCCTCATGGCTTGGAGCTCTTTGCCATAGTGAATTATCCCAAGAGCTGGTCATTTAAAAGTATGTGATACCCCCCCATTCTGCCTTTTGTCCTGTTTTCACCATGTGGTGTGTCTGCTCCCCCTTCACCTTCTGAGGCCTCTCTGTAGCTAAGCAGATGCCAGAACTATGTTTCCTGTAAAGCCTGCAGAACCATGAGCCAATTAAACCTCTTTTATTTATAAATTACCCAGTCCCAGGTATTTCTTTATAGCGATGCAAGAGTGGCCTACTAAAACTTCCAACTATTTGCCCAACCCGGATATCCTGTGACACCATGCTTTAAGAATAAGTATCTTTTCTCACTTAAACTAGGTAGAGGAGAGTTCTGTTGTTTACAATTAAGAAACGTGCCTATATGCAGTATGGTCCTGGCAAAGCACTTAGAAAGCAAAACAAAACTTTAAAACATTGTTTTATGTGGAAAAGACCAAGGAACTAACATTTTCATTTGCCCTAGAGACCATCTACACAGTACCTTCAAAATAAGCCAAGTATCTGTAAAACATGCCATTCCCTACAATATCTTATCTATTCTAAATGCAAGTTGAAGAATGGGCTCTGTTAAGATATGCCTTGGTTTTACAGTACATTATAGTTAAATTGCCAGTTATAGCATTCCAGACTGGTGGAATCAAATACAGCTGAATCTTACAATCTTGGTTTGATAAAATCCTTTGAAGACTTTATGGATAATGATTTAAAATTCATCTAAAATGTTTATTCTAGGATCCAAAGCTTGCTTTTAAGCCCAAAGTGAAATCGACTTCATTGCCTCGTGTGAAAGGATTAAGGGATAATTCATTTCCATTGTCCTCCCTCCTGTTCTTGGCTATGAAAAGCAGCAAAATATACATTTATCCTAGAGCTTCAGGACACAGAAGTGCTGCAGCTGGTGGATTTTACTGCTTAATAGATACATTTAATTTGGGATCTAGATATTGAGTACAAGGATTTCTAATGTAGTGATTCCCAAAGTGTGGTTCCTAGAGCACAACAATAGCATCGCCATCACCTGGGCATTTGTTGGAAATACAAATTCTCAGGTTTTACAGCTAACTTACTGAACTGGAAATGAGGGGGTGCAGCTGAGACTTGTTTTATACAACTCTCCCAGTGATTCAGTTTGAATACCACTTTGTTTGGCAGCACAACTAAACCATCAAATAAAAAGACAAGTCTACTATTGAGAATAGTAAGAGGAACCTTCTTAATAACACATTCTAGTACATTAAGCAAGTCCTTACCTAGAACTAACCTAAATTCACACGTAGCAGAAATTCTACTTCGAGAGAGAGGAGATACAGGACTGTGTCACTAAAATCTAATAGAGAAGTAACTTTTCCTGGGATTTTCAGGCATTAAGTACCCTTTGATCTTCCCTTCAGGCTACATAATCTCAGTTCCTTTAAGCTTTACTTACAATCACATCTTATAAAGTACTTATAATCACTTCTTAAAACTTGTTGCCAATCTCCAGAATAAACTATAACCTTATTTTATTATTCAGATGAATTGAACACATTCCCTGTCACTGGACAATAGAAACCAATGCCACACAATCTAGGTTTCCTGTATTCTATGTGTTTTACAAGATGTACTTCTAAAAACATCAAGTTTCAGGTCTGTCCTTTCTAGATATTCCAATTCTTCCTCCTCATCTGTGTTTTCTTTTTCCTAATAAAAAGTTTTAGTTCATTGTAAGGTCACTAAGTATTTCACATATATTGCATTAAACATCCTGATCCTCATCTGTCCTATTAAGTGTGAATTGACCAGATGGATATTCCTCTGACTCTCTCCTGAGCAGGTTTTAGTCAATTAAAAATGATTATTTTTACTACGTATTTTATGTATCAGCCAGATGTTACCTGTGGTCATTTCTAAAAAGGATCATTTGGTGGTGGTTGTAAAATACATATTTTCTTTGGGAGGCAAACCCCCTGGGAGTGATCAGGAAAATAAGTGTAGAAATTGACTTCACCTCATACCTTTTCCTCGTGCCAAAACAGGCATAACACTTCACTGCCTTGGAAGGTAACATCTATTCAAATTCTTTCTTCTTCTTCATATTTCTGCATTCTGACCCTATTTATGATGCGTACAGTATCATGCTGATGGAAGAAAAATTAATGGTTTCCTTCTGCACTAGAAATACAAGTTAATTTTTCCAGAGAAATGGATTTGGTTTTTCTAGATTTGGTTTCTATAAGACATGCACGTATGACACAGCAAACCTCTGCTCAGTCAGGATGGAGACTGTGTTACGTTGCTGTGAGGATGCACTTCCAGATTTCTGTAACAGTTTCTGCTGCTATATGGGTCTCTTTCCAAGCTATTTCTCATGAGAACCAATTTTGTATGAATTTCTCGTTAGTGTTGAAATAATCCAGAATGAGGCAACAATACTTTAATTATTAAACAGTTTTGTGACTACATGTCATCTCCTCTCCATGTGTATACAAATTAGAATCCAAACAAGCCCACCCACCATATTTTTTCCTTAAAACAAAACGAAGTAACATTCAATGCTTAAAAAAATTCAGTTCTAGAGGTCACCCAAAATTCTGAGATTCTAACAGATGAAATCAACCATACTATCACACTATCACATGGGCTAGACTGAGAAGGCTGGTCTCTAAGACACCATTTAGAAGACTCTTAGAGGCAAAAACGAATCTCTTGAAAGTCTTGGGTTCACATGAAGACAAACATGATTAGGTATAGCAGGACGCATAAACAAGAAATTTTCAGTTCCAAAGACCAGGGTATGTCTTGTAAAATAGTTCATCATATGGTGGGAATGTACATTTTGCATCACCTCTGACATTCTATGTGACCTTGCACAAGTGACTTCTCTGTTTCTTTTCTCGATGTAAAAAAAAAGACAGTGCTGAACTAGATGTTCTCTAAAGTCTCTTTATGCTCCCAAATTATATGACTGTTTCAAAAATAACTTTCATGCCTAATATGCTTTACTGAACAATTGCAACAAGGCAGGGTGCTTGCATTAACTTAGAGGCTTTAAACACAGAACATAGCAAGTTATTTTCCAATCGTATAAAGCATCAAATAGCAATGTTCTGAAGTACACAAATCAGCTTGTAGTAAATCACAGTCACCTCAGAAATGATCTCTTCCTCTTACCTTTTCATAGCAATCAACATTAATGAGGGTGTTCCTATTAAAGACATCTGTGTTACATTTGATTTCAAGAGCCAGGTAAGGATGGGCAGACATTCCGGATGAAGAGTCCCATAGTCCTTGGAATAAATTTTCCTCCCAAATATAACATTACTTACCTTTAGATCAGGCTATGCTCATCAGCCTCTAATAGGTCTGAGGGACTCACTAGTCTTAATTTCCTCTGTGAATCTGTAATTGTCCACAGAGGTCAATTTCAGTGAATGCCTCATATAAATTAAAATTGAAGATAATGATGCCTGTTCACTTGATCAACTAAAATGACCAGCTGGGTTTAATGGGAGGAAAACAGAAACCCCTGTGAAATTGGAACAGCTTCAAAGGTGACAGACTAATTCTTTTTCTGTAATGTTTCTTCTCCAAAGGTGACTGGCCATTGCAGTGGTGGGCACCTGGCTAGTGTATGATGAGGCTGAATATGGCATTCGGAGCCACTGACCATATCCAAAGGCACAAGTCAAAAGTTGGCATCCTCCTGAGGCATTGGGGGAAAACAGAATTTCTTTTCTATTCTTGTTTCAGTCATTTCATTTATAGTTAGAGAGGTGCTTTGAAAGACTTGCTAAATTGTCTCCCAAGAGGCAATTTAGATTGGTAGAAATCTAAATCTTCTAATTTAGATTGGTAGAAATCTAAATCTTCTAATTTAGATTGGTAGAAAAGTGTTTTCTCTTTTCAGCCATAAAACATTTTCGTGAATTTGTTCTAATTATCCTTAGGGTAATATAGTTTTAGGTCTGAAGGAACTTTTGTATCATCTGCCCCAACCCCTTTACTTTATAGATGAAGACACTGAGATGTGAACTGAGCAGACCAAGGAGTCAAAGGCAGAAAGAGGGAGAGTTCAGGCTAGAATTCAGCAGGTGAGAAGATGAAATCAAAACTGACTTCCAGTCCAGGTTTTTGCTTATGAGCAACTAGAGAGCCATTCAGGGAAGAAAGACTGTCTCCTGATGGAAATTACCATTTAAGGAAACACATTCCGTAACATGGTAGAGAAGCTAGCAAGCAGAATCTCTGAAGAGTGAGGGTGGGATAGACAGGGAGCAAAAAAACTAGCTGACCACGAGGCGGATTACTGTACCCGAGCCTATGGGGAGCTCTTTTTATCCACACGTGACTATGTGCACCGAGGGTCCGGGATGCCTGGCGATCACAGCATGTACTTCAGAGCCAGCCCGTCTGCTCGGGCTTGATTCTTAACTCTGCGAATTGTGAGCAACCTTCGGCATGTTGCTTAAATTTCTTTGTTCCTCAGTCCGCTGTCTGAATAAAGGGATGATTCCATCAGTATTTACTGCTGTAAGGATTAAAACCCTTACAGTATTTACCTTACTATTATGAAGATTAAATCTGAGTTAAATAAATTGATACATGTAAAGCTTATTACATGGCAAGTGCTGTTAATACCTACTGTTTTCCTCCAATCCGTACACCAGAACATCTGAAGAGTTTCAGAATACATACATAAGTTGCATTCATTAATAATATACTGAGGTGCTTTACAGATATATACCCGAGGAATCAACTAGAGAGATTCAGGAACTTACTGATAAAACCTCTTTTTATGTTTAATGGATTACTTTTTCATTATGTATTATAACAATTAAAAAAAATAATAAACTATATGAACTTTATTATTTCAAAAATTTTAATGATATTCATAGTTGTATATAACAGTAGCAGAAACTGCATTAGCAAAACAATTAATAAAAGAGCATATCCATAGAGAAAATGAAAGATGAGTTTTCAGGGCAGGAAATTAGCACTGAATCAGTGACTCCTGAAGTCGTTACAGCAGCATTTGCGGGATGCTGCACTTCCTTTGCTAGGGCACACTGTTTGGGCAGTTTAATGTTGTTTTATTCCCTCTTAGAATTTGATGTTGTCAAAGCTGCCATTAACATTTTACTTAGAGTTTTTAGGAGAAACCCCTCACAAAGTTAATAGCACAGATCTTCAAGTAACTCAGATCATTTCAGAAGTGCCTGAAACGAGGACCTGTGAATGGGGATAAGTTTGGGTTTTAGTTCCATTCTTTAAGTTCAATGGAAATTTTAAGGAGAAATGCCAGTTACCTATTGTCCTACTTTTTAATTAAATAACTCTAGCACTTATGCAGAAAAATAATTTTCAGACATTGTCATAAAAAACTTTTCTGGAACTGGTGACTCATTTAAGACATTGGAAGATCATGGTAAGCTGCATATCTGCCAGTCACATGATGGTAAATCTGTGAGGAAAAGCAGAGTTTAGTTAATTAACAATCATTCTGTAATTATACACATCAGTTAATAATTATACTATCCAATAATAATGAATAGTTTTAACGAACATTTCATTATAAAGCCTCATTAGTTTGTGCTTCACCCAACTCACTTCCGATGGAGATTTGCTTGGAAGAAAAAGTAGAGGATTGGGTAGGATGAGGTCAATCAGATGAGTTTTGATCTCTAGTTCTCAATTTGACTTTTCAATTCCTTTCTCAAAAACACTTGTCAATTTATTCCAAAGATAGAGATTATTACTCACCTGCCTCTCAATGTCTGAGAGCAGAGTACTGGCACCTATTCGAAAGAGTTCTGGCTTCAGCCACTCATCTCCAAGCTCCTCCTTTACAAGAGAGAGCCAAGCAAGGGAATCCTTTGCACTGCGGATGCCTCCTGCTGGCTTAAAGCCTACCTAAATGGGAAGGCAGAGAATAGAACGATCTTTATTGTTATTGGATTGCTTTTAAAAATGATTCTATGTTTATCAGAGTCTTGATTCTCTCTCCCTCTGTTGTTGAAAAAAATCTTTTCACTTCACCCAGCAAAAGGGCTTAGATCAGTGACCCATGCCCATTCACACTACAAAACAACTTTCCCAAGATTTCTGGGGAATGTCACTGCTTTTGAAGAGACACTAATGAGGGTTACTAATCCTCACTGACATTTCACTTATTGGAAAGTCATAAACCTCAACCATCTAGACTATAGCTGTGAACCTGGAATAAACAAGGAAGGTGTCAATAAATAGGAAAACAGATCACAAAAGTCCATTCATTCTGCATTTCTACAAGTGAGCCTGTGTAGTCACTTCTCAGCCTTCATCTTAAGGTTCAAAAGACATGTGCATTTAAAATAAAAGGACAGAATCAGCAAGGCTGCAAGGTTACCCTAACCAAACTGGCGGCAATCCAGCAAGGAAAGTTGACAGTTGTTTTAATCAATTCATCCAGGGATATTTTTTTTTCTAAGTTGCAAGCACACAGCATCCTAGAAAGCCGGCAGACAAGTTAAATAAGCACAGTAGAAGAACATGGGGTGGGGGTGTCCACATACTCCAGTCGTCTTTAAGGGTCGACCACAACACAGCCCAATCCAACCAATATCTGATATTCGCAAATGATGTCCCTGGATTCATTAGGAAAGGAAAGATACGTTCCATATACAATAAAACTCTGATTATCGGGTTTTACATGTTTCAGGAACTTGACTATCCAGTAGAGCAGGGAATCTATAGATGTTAGTGATCAAAACAACACCCCGGAGCCTGAGTACCAAATCTCTCACATTTTGTCATGCAGGGCTGTGATGTGTTACACCAGCAGATTACTGCTAACTGAATGCTAGAGAAGGGAGACATTAAATGAACATAGTCTATTATCAACCCAAGCAGGGAAGGTTATAGTTTAACCCAAACTCTACCATTCCTTGGCCACCCCACATCCAATCAATATTTAAGTTCTGCCAATTCTACCTCCTTAACTTCCTTACCCCCCAGGCACACTTTCCTCTGCACTCACTTGTTTCAGTTTAGACCCTCATCAATTCTCAGATGAAATATCAGTAAAAGTCTCTTAACTTGTTTCCCTGCCTCAATTACACAAGGTCACATAACTAAGCAGCAGCAGTGCAGGGATTCCAACCGTATCTGCTGTTACTCTAGAGCCCAGGCTATATGACTCTGTAAGGCAGCAAGGGGGTTAAACAGGATGAAGTTACTTGTTGAGAAGCAGCCAAAAAAAATCAATTAGTTGATATTAGCATACATGTTAATCATAGGAGCATTTTTGTCAATTAGGTAGTGCTTCTTATAGATTTTCTATACAGTTCAGTTTGTGTCAGCAAGTCTGCTTCCAGAGAGGTTCTAACGTAAATTTATCCTTTTTTTTTTAAAAGAGAGAATATGGAAAACATAAATCTGCAATGAAATCAGTTATGAAATATTAAACCTCTGCTTCCAAGGAGTGACACTAAGCATGGTCAGGAAGGTGGCCTATCACATTTTAAAATACCCTTAAATCCACGACACAGAAACCCAACAGTCTCAGGACTGCCCAAGCAACTTGTCAACAACCCAAAAGGCTGCACCTGACTTGCAAACATACACAACCTCTGTTTGAAATCAAATATGATTGTATGAATACAATTTGACTTGTACCTGTCTTTTTCTTAATAAACTAGGATGGACTTATTTATTAGCTGGGGAAAGAATCAATACAATTAAAAAGAAAGGACTGAAAGACAGCAAAATGTCCCTCCCTCTGTACTCTGGCCTGGAACATGGAGCACTTAAAATTTTCATTCACATTATTTGCTTGTGGTCTAAGAGTTCTCCTGAGAAGGGACGTAGTCATTTTTCCATTCCTAGCATTTAACACAGGTTAACATGGCACATGGTTAACTACCCAATAAATGTTTGTTGAAAACAAAACAGGATTGGGTCCCCAATGGCAATTCTGAACCCTGACAATGGAACTTAATGCATGCAGATGCCTGAGGACTACACCAGACCCAAAACTACCAGGGATGGGGGCCCAGGCATCTATAAAGTATAAAAAAGCTTCGCATTTGGTTTTGATGTCCTTTGGCTATGAGAATCACAATCTAATGAGTGGTGGTAGCTTCAACTGAGGACCAAACATAGATTTATCATCTTTACAGCTTAAACAAAAAATCTTTTAGCTTCTTTGGATCACTGTGGACAGGCTATCAAGTAGAGGTTATTCAAGTTGGGTCACCTTTCTCATGTAGGTCACAATAGATATTTATCCTATTCATAATTAAGATGTGAAGTTTTTCTAAGAGAGAAAATTCTGGAAGGAGTTTATTTCTTCTCATAAACCAGCATATTCCAAAAAAAAAAGTCACCTATTCCAAACTGAAGCTACAGTTACACACAAAGTCATCACATCAGGTGAACAAAGGACTAAAGGTCTTTTTTGGGTTTCTTTTTGGCAGAAATCAAGAGACTGGTTTTAAAAGATGCCTCTTAGGAAAGGAAAGTCTTATTAAACACACACACACACACACACACACACACACACCCTTTCTATCCAATCATGTAAAAAAATCCTTTGAGATAATTTGCAGCTAAACAAGCAACTTGAGATGAAAAGGAAAATCCAAACTCATTTTTAAAAAAGCACCTTATACACATTTTTCCCTTTAACTTCGTATGTTTCAAAAACTATGTGTTATTTTTCGAAAAGCTGACAAAAGCTAGTATACACCCTTCTCAGCTTAACAGTCTTCCAAAGAGCACATCCAACTGCCATAAAATGCAAAAATTGATATTTAATTCAAGAGCTATATAACGTCTAGCTACCTTTTCCCTGCTGTTTCACAGCATTTCATTATTTTGTTTAATAAGTTCATCTCCTCGAGAATTTTCTCTTCACCTCATATTATTAAAAGTAATAAGTTTTTCTGGACCGGGGGTTTCCCCACAGAAAAACCAATTTATGTGTGTCCTTCAATAATGACAGGAAAAGATTATTTCCCATTATATTGCATACTTTTCATATCGCCACCACAGCTTATCATTCAATAAATGTTACTCTGCAATTCTTTCCATTCCTCAAGGAAGTTTAATTTCTGCATTAACCTGTTTTCACTGGCCAACGCCTTGCGAGAAAGCCTCTGCGTTGCAGCAGAATTCGTTCGTTAAAGAACCCATTTAGGAATCTCTTGTCAGTGACAAAATTGTCTTTGGTTAACAAAAGGACATAAAGTGAGTTTACATCTCGATCACACATACTCCCACACTCACACTCACTTTCTGTTAATCATACATTTTTCTCCAGGAATGTGGTCTTTTATAATGAAAGGTAAATTAAACATTTATCTTAATAAAGGTAATTCATTCACAGCTTCTCCATATAAACACAGTTATCCTGGCGGTAACTAGTATTATAAATAACATTATCTTTACTGAAGAAAGATTTGCTGGTAGTAACATACCTGGTTTCCAGTTTTCCAGAAGAAATCTCTAATGGCCCGTAGCATCACTATAGCTACCGGGAAGGTGGCATTTACTGTTTCTTTTCCAGTAGAGGTCTTAATAAAATCTGATCCTAAGACAAAAAGAAGAAAAACTCCATGTTAATTAAAGATTTATTTTTTACGCTTTTGAATCAGTGGGAGAAATGAATTGTGTAAATTTTTTCCCAAAGAAACTCAACATTATTTTTCACTAATTATTGGAAAAAGTAGAACCAAAATCTCCCTTTAAAATAATTATGTCCATACTTTTTCCCCCTTACTATCACTATATAAGGCACCAAGTATATTCTCACTGACCTCTGATATTCTTACCACCATATTTCCACACTGCCAATTAAAATCAAGTTGCTTCATTTAATACATAACTGAGATGAATAAAAACAATTTTATGCCCCATGCTTAGTATCATACATCATAACACTTTACTGCAAAACTGGAGTGCCTACTCATTTTCTCCTAATTTGCTCATGCTTAATGAAAAGTATACAGTATACAATCGTGACAGTTCAAGAAGAATCACCATTAGCTGATTTCTATTGCACTGTTCATTAATGAAAGCACTGTCTTCCAACCAGATCAGCATTTCCACGAAAGACACCATGCTGCTTCATACCTTGCAAGTATCTTAAACAACTTCCTTCCTTCAAATGTGTCTTAAACCTCTTAATGGAGTTTAACAGAATAACACAAGGAAACAAAGAAATGATCACAGTAGTTAAGATGCATTTAGTGCTGTGCATTATAAATCTAGGTGCTTTACAAGTATTAATTCAGTCAATACCTGTATAAGATAAGGAATAATACAATCTCTATTTTTAAAGAGGAAATTGAGGCACAGAAAAGTTAAGTAACTTACCTGAGATCACAGCGTAAACAGAAACTTAGGATTTTAACCAAAGTAATTGAACCTAAACAATATGTCACAGTGTCTCCAAGAAACTTACCTAGGTTCACACAGTCAGATAGCCAAACAAAGAACGCATCTTTCACATCTTACATGGCCCTGAAATACTCAGTGTAGAAGATGAATGTGGTCTTTTATAATGAAAGGTAAATTTCTTTATAAAATTTGCCCAGCAGCATGGGCACTCCCAGAGCTTGTTAAAAACGCATACTCTCAGGCACTACCCCAGACCAACTAAATCAGAACCTAACATAACCGAAGTTCCTAGGTGATTTGTGTGCCTGGCCCTAACCTACCAAGTCTGTGGCACCATACCTAAAACCAATCTCTGAGATCCTCCTCAAGTCCATTAATGAAGTCAAAGATAAAAGCTGAAGTGGCCAAAAGGCCGAAAGAAACATACTTTATTAAGCACACTGTGTATGATGCATGTGGAAAATATAAAAACAAAAAATTCAAGACCTAGCCCTCAAAACCATACAATGTAGACACTGGTAGAGATGAAATGTGAACCCTGCGTAATCACCAGACGAGCCAGAAGTCAGGAGATCTGGTTTCTAGCTCTGGCTGTGATGGTTACCTTTGAAATTCCATTCCCTTACATTCCTCATTTGTAAATAGGTCTAAGAAATTCCTACTTCTCCATAGTGTTACACATAGCATTGCACTGCACAGTATTCAAGGCATCAAAAGGGACAGTCTATGCAAAAGCACTTTGAAGACCGTCAATTACTATACAAATAGAAATGAGGCAAGGACTTAAGTAGGACTGCAATCTGTATCAATTCCATAAACACTGATGCATCAGAGCAGGTCACTGGAAGCCTTCATCCCTTTGGGTCTGTAGGGTGAATGGGAGAAGCTGGAGACGTGACTATCATGCCTGCATTTGTTCAACAAGTATTTACTCAGTACTAACATGTGCCAGACTCTGCCCCAGAGATGCTAGGGACAGACCAGCCAATGAACAGAAAGTTCCGGCCTCTGTGAGCAGGTGTTCTAGAAGAGAAAGACAATAAAGAAATAAATGTCAAGTGGAGATAGGTTCTATGGAGAAAAATAATACAATGTAATGAGATAGCGATGGAGTTGGTGAGGGGCAGCTATATTTAAAGAGCTATCATAAGAGCATCTCTAATTAATGAAACCCAAATACAGACTGAATGAAGGAAATGTGGGGATACAGCATTACGAGCAGGAAAACAAAATATAAAGGTCTTGAGCTAGGCATATACTAAGTTCATTTAAAAATGCACGGATGAACAGACCATAGAAGTGATGCCTGGTGCTTACATCAGAAATGAGACAATCAAAAGGAAGAGATCAAAGCTTCCACATAGATGTGAGAAAGTGAGAGAAACATCCCAAAAGAATCCATAATGACATCAAGATGTGTTTTTCTAATATGTGACATCTTTGGATTCACTAGAAGGCTTTCGGGTATCATCTAAATTCTTCTAAGCATCTTGGAAGAGAAGATTAAGTCAGAAGACCAAGGCTACAGACTGGGCACGGTGGCTCACACCTGTAATCCCAGCATTTTGGAAGGCTGTGGTGGGCAGATCAGGAGGTCACAAGTTCAAGACCAGTCTGGCCCACATATTTTTAGTAGAAATCCCATCTCTACCAAAAATACAACGAAAAAAATAAGGCAGGTATGGTGGTGGGTGCCTGTAGTCTCAGCTACTTGGGAGGCTAAGGCAGGAAAATTGCTTGAACCTGGGAGGCAGAGGTTGCAGTGAGCCAAGATCGTGCCATTGCACTCCAGCCTGGGTGACAGAGCAAGCCTCAAAAAAAAAAAAGGACCAAGCCTACCTTTGGAGGTCTAAAAACAAGGCATGATCTCTTAAAAACCACACTATCTAAAAAGTTCATCAAAAAAGCCAGACTCCTTCAGAAGGGCGAGGTGGAGACTCTTCCTAATACATTTGGGAGAGCAAAGCAGAAGATCTACTATGGCATCAACATAGCCCAGCGGTAGCTACAGTGGCCTGAACATTATTTGTTTGCATATCTATGTCCCTTTCTTGACGTTTACGGGCAGGTGCTGTATGTTTCTTATACTCTTCTGTATCCTCAAAGCAGGATACACAGGAGAAGCTCAATAAATAATTTCTAGATGAATGGACACAGCTACCAAGAAATAAAAAACTACAATATTTTCCACCTTTAACTGACTAATGAAGAAGGGAAAATAATGTTGTGTTTCATTCCAGTCCTGCTAACAAAACTGGGCTGGTGGCTCAGAACAAAATAGTTTGTTTATGTTTAAATAAACATTTAGTTTTACAACAGATTTCAATATACAGAAAAATTAGAGATAATACAGAGTTTTCACATACCCCACACCCAGTTTGCCCTATTATTACTATCTTATATAATTATTGTACGTTTGCAACAATTAAGGAACCAATGCTGATATATTATTAACTGAAGTCCACAGTCTATTTAGATTTCTTTAGTAGGACTCAATATCCAATCCCATCTAGCATACTACATTTGTCACGTCTCCATAGATTCCTCCTGGCTGTGACAGTTTCTTAGATTCTTATTTTATTTTGCTGACCTTGACAGTTTTCAAAGTACTGGTCAGGTATTTTGTGGAATGTCCCTCAGTTGGGATTTGTTAAATGTTTTTTTCATCACTGGACTAAGGTTATAGATTTGGGAAAACCACAGAGGAAACTGCTATGAACAGCACATTATGTCAACGGCACATAATAGCACCATGATTTACAACTGTTGACGTTGACCTTGAGCACTTGGCTGAGGCAGTTAGTGTTGGCTCAGTTTCACCACTGTAAAGCTAATCTTTTTTTCCCATTTTTCATACTGTACTCTTTGGAAAAAAAAGTCATTATGGTTATCCCATACTTAAGGAGTGGGAAGTTATAAGCTACCTCCTCGAGGGGGGCTTAGCTACATAAATTGCTTGGAATTTTTATATGGGAAGGTTTGTATCTTCTCCATTTTAAAATTTACAATAATTTACTTACTATCAGTATAGACTTGAAGATATTTATTTTACACTTGGGTTTATGATCCCATACTACCTTATTTATTTTATTGTTCACACAGTTCCAGCTTTGGCCACTGGGAGCTCTTTCAGTTGCTTCCTGTATCCCTTTGCATCATGTGGGTTTTTCCGTTTTTTAAGCACTTGCTTTCTGAGACTACAAGATGCTCAGGGCTTATCTTGCGTGTTTTCTGCATCAGTCCTGGTATAAGCCATTGCTTCAATGAACCTTGGTTCCTTTCACTGGAGAACAGTATTAGAAACCACTATCTTGGTGCTAGGTGTGCTCACTGCTGCCCTAGTGGTCTTACTTTCAGCTCTCTCAGCTGACCTCACGGAAATATATCTGTGTATACTAACCCATTTATATACAAATATACGTAAATAGATGGACTTTCTGGAAACTGGGTGCTTTTGCAAATAGTAGTTGTCTAAATGTCATATTCAAATTGTACATTGCTGGTAGACAGGAAAGTAACTGAACTTTGTACATTAACCGTGTATTGTGCAACCTTGGTAAACTCCTTTATCAATTTCGGGAGTTTGTTGATTTGGGGGGATTTTCTACAACCATGTTGTTCATAAACAAAGACAGTTTCATATCTTTCTTCTTATACCCATTTCTTATGGCTGTTTTAACAAGTGATCACAAACTTTGTGGCTCAAAACAACAGAAATGTATTCTCTCACCATTCTGGAGCCTGGAAGTCCAAAATAAATGTGTCAACATACTCTCTGTGGAGACTCTGTGGATAATCTGTTCCCGCCTCTTCTAACGGCCTTCAGCATTTCTCAGCCGCAGCACTCCGATTTCTGCTTTTGTCTTCATATAGCCTTCCTTCCCTTTTGTTTATAAGTCTAATCTCACTCTGTGTCTTTCTTATACACTTGTCATGATGGCATATAAAGCCCGTCTGGATAATCCAGAAATATCACCTTACTGCAAGACCTTTACATCAATCACACCTGCAAGAGCTGTTTTTCCCAAAGAAGGTAACATTCATAGGTTCCAGGGATTAGGAGGTGAACCTATCTTCAGGAGTCATTATTATTAGTCTATCAAACTTCCTGATTTGTACACATTTTATTTCCTTTTCTTGTCTAGTTAGGATTTCCAGTAAAATGTTGAATAGCAGTGGTAAGAGAGAATATTCTTGCCTTGTCCTTAGGAAGATCTTAGCATGCAGTTTCTCAATATTACATACATTGGCTGAGGTTTGTTTGTAGATGTTCTTTATGAAACTGAAAGATAATTCCCTCTATTCCTAGTTTGCTGAGTCTTTCTTATAAATGGGTGTCGGAATTTGTCAGATGCCTTTTCAGTATCAACTGATATAATCATATTTTCTACTTTGGCTTACTGATATGGATTACATTATGTTGATCCCACCTGGTTGTGGCATATAATTTTTTTATATACTGCTAGACTCATTTTGCTAGTATTTTGTTAAGGATTTTTGTATCTATGCTCATTAAAGATGATCATCTATAGGTTTTCTTCCTTGAAGTGTCTTTATCTGGTTTTGGATTAATGGTGGTCTCACAGAATGAGTGTTCTCCTATTTTCTGGAAGACACTGTGGAGGACTGGTATTATATCTTCCTTAAATGTTTGGCAGAATTCACCTGAAGCCATCTAGAGCTGGTGCTTTCTTTTGGAAGGTTATAAATAGTTTTTAGTAATTTGTTAAATAATAAATAACTTTATATTATATAATTAAAATATTTCATATATTTAAATGCGCAAATATATTTATGACATGTAAAATAGTCACATTAAATATTTTATAAGAGAATTAAATGTAATTTAAATAATTTATTTAATAGATATAGACCTATTCAGACTATTTCTCCTTGTGAGTTCTGGTTGTTTATGTCTTTTGAAGAATTAATCCCTTTCACCTAAGTTTTCAAATTTGTGAAAATACAGCTGTTCATATATTCCTTCACTATCCTTTTAATATCCATGGAAACAGGAGAGATGACCCTTCTTTCATTTCTGATATGGGTAATTTATGTCTTTTCTCTTTTATTCTTGATTAGCCTAGCTAGCTGTTTACCAACCTTATGGTGAGGGAAAAAAAGGAGGTTTTAAGATATATTTTTTAAAATTCTGTTGTTTTCAATTTCATCCATTTTGTTCTAATTTCCATTTCTTCTGTTTGCTTTAGACTTAAAGTGCTCTTGTTTTTCAACTTTCCTAAGATAGAAGCTTGCATATTGACTTTACTCTTTTCTAATAGATGCATCTAACGTCATACATTTCTTTCTAAGCACCGCTTTTGGAACATTCTACAAATTTTGGTGATGTACTTTTATTTTCATTTGGTTCAAAGTATTTTAAATTTTTTCTTGAGACTTATTTGACCCTGATGTTATTTAGGAGTATGCTATTTAATTTCCAAATATTTGGGGATCTTTTAGCTATCTTTCTGCTACTGATTTCTAATTTAGTTCCATTGTGGTCTGAGAACATACTTTGCGTGATTTTTAATCTTTTAAATCTGTTAAGGTGTGTTTTATGGACCAGAATGTGGTATATCTTGGTTAATGCTCCATGTGAACTTGAATATGTATTCTGCTGTTGTTGAATGAAGTTTTCTATAAATGTTCATTTTATCATATTGAATGATAGTGATGTTCAGGTCAACTATATCCTTGCTGTTATTATGCCTGCTTTGGCTATTAGTTACTAAAAAAAGGAGTTTTGAAATTTCCAGCTATAATAGTAGGTTTGTCTTTTTCTTTTTTTCAGTTCTATCAGATTTTTGCCTCATGTTTCGCTGCTTTGTTGCTAGGTGCATACATATTTAGGATTGCTATATCTTCTTGGAGAAATGACCCCCTTATCATTATATAATACCTTTTTAATCTCTGATAGTGTTCCTTTTTTCTGAAGTCTAGTTTGCGTGAAATTAACATAGCTACTCCCACTTTACTTTGATTAGTGTTAGCATGGTACATCTTTCCTATTCCTTTACTTTTAACCTTCTGAGTCTTTACATTTAAAGTGGCTTTTGTAGCTGGGCATGGTGGCTCACACCTGCAATCCCAGCACTTTAGGAGGCCGAGACAGGCAGATCATGAGAACAGGAGATGGAAACCATCCTGCCTAACATGGTAAAACCCTCTCTACTAAAAATGCAAAAAATTAGCGGGACATGGTGTCACATGCCTTTAGTCCCAACTACTCAGGAGGCTGAGGCAGGAGAATTACTTAAACCCAGGAGGTAGAGGTTGCAGTGAGCCAAGATTGTGCCACTGTACTCCAGCCTGGGCGACAGAGCAAGCTTCTGTCTCAAAAAAAGAAAAAAAGAAGAAGGTGTCTTTCGTACAGATAGCATATAGTAGAATACTGATTTTTTTATAATCTCTATCTTTTAATCGGCATATTAGACTACTAACATTTAAAGTAATTACTGATGTAGTTGAATTAGTATCTACCACATTTATAACTTTTCCATTTGTTGCATTTTATTTTGTTAATTTTTATACCTCTTTTTCTGCCTTTCCTGGCTTAACTGAGCATTTTATTTTATTCCATTTTATTTTCTCATATCAATCATACTTCTTTCCTATGTATTTTAGTGATTGCCCCAGAGTTTTCAATATACATTTTTAACTAATCTAAGTCCACCTTCAAATAACGCTATACCACATAGGTACTGCAGGTACCTTTTAACAAAATATTCCCAACTCTTTTCTCCTGTTTCTTATAGCACTGCTGTCATTCATTTCAGCTGATCCGTATGGTAATATAACAATCAAATAAACTGTTATATTATTACTTTAAACTGTTATCTTTTAAATCAGTTCAAAAATTTATTTTTCATTTATTCCTTCTCTAATGTACTTCCTTTTTAAATGCAGATTAAAGTTTCTAATCTGTATCATTTTTTTCTCCCTGAGAAATCTGTTTTAACATTTCTTATAGGGAAGCTTTGCTGGCAATGAATTACTTCAGTTTTTGTTTGTCTGAGCTCCTTCAATTTAGAAAGATAACTTCATTGGACACAAAATTCCATGTTCTTTTTTCTTTAAACACTTCTAAGTATTTCACTCCACTCACTTCTTGCTGACATGGTTTCTGATGAAAAGTCCATTGTAGCAATTTTTTCTTCTAAAAGAAAACTGTTTTCTTTCTCTGGCTTTTTACAAGATTTTCTATTTGTCTTTGGTTTTCTTCAATTTAATAATATGGCTAGGTGCACAGTTTTTATATACTTGTTCAGTTACAGCCCAGGGACACACAGGACCACTAAAAGACAGAGATTTAGTAATAAGGTGATAGAATACTTCTCCTCCCTCATCTGTTACCACCACAGAACATGGTTTCAGTGTAGTAAGAGTGGATTACAGCTGACAGAGCTAAAATACATAGGTTCTCTGCAAAGGAATTTTGGGGAAGCCCAGTATAAAGAGGGAGATAAAAACAAGCATACTTTTTCTGTATGCTTCAGCTTGGTGTTCTCTGAGCTTCTTGGATCTGTGGTTTGGTATCTGCCATCAATTTTGGAAAGTTCCTGGCCATTACTTCAAATATGTTGTCTCATCTATTTTCTTTCTTCTACTACTACTATTCCAATGATACAACATATGCTATGCCTTTTGAAACTGTTCCAAAGTTTTTGAATGTTCTGTTCTGTGGGGTTTTTTTTTCCCCAGTTTTTCTCTTTATATTTTAGTTTAAGAAGTTTCTATTGACCTATTTTTAAGGTCACTGATTTTTTTCCTTAGCTGTTTCCAGCTTACTGGTGTGCCCATCAAAAGCATTCTTCATTTTGTTCCAATGTTTCTGATTTCTAGCATTTCCTTTCAATTCTTAGAGTTCCCATCTCTCTGATTCTATTATACATCTGTTTTCATGTTGTCTGTCTTTTAATTAATGCCATTAACAAATTAGTCATAGTTATTTTAAATTATCTGTCAGATAATTTCCATATCTATGCCATATCTGAATCTGGTTCTGATACTTGTTTTCTCTATAAAAACTGAGTTTTTTTCTTGCCTCTAGCATCCACTGTATTTTTTTGGTTGAAAGCCATGCATGATATATTGGGTAACGTGAACAGAAATAAACAGGCCTTTGGTGTGAGGTTCTATGTTAATCTGGCAATGAGTTGGGCTGTGTTTAAGGTTTGCTGTAGCTGCCACAAACTTCAAATTTCTATAGTATGCTTGTTTTTAGCTTCCTTCTTTATTCTGGGCTTCCCTAAAATTCCTTTTCAGAAAGCCTATGTATTTAAGCTCTGTCAGCTATAATCCACTCTTACTATACTGAAACCATGTGGCTGTGGTGTTAACAAATGAGGGATGAGAAGTATTCTATCATCTTATTATTAAATCTCTATCTTTTATCGGTCCTGTGTGTCCCTGGGCTGTAACTGACACAAATGTTTCTTAGCTTTTCTCCCCCACTTTGATAAGACAGAAAGACTAGAGAGGAAATACCCCTCTCTCAAGTGAGAAAAGACTCTTAGTCTTTGGTCCTAGAGTGTAGGCTTGACTATGGGGAATACTCTGGACATATTTCATAATGATTATCTTCCTCTTCTCCTGCCAGAGCCAAGAAGGAACCTTCTTTGGCTCTTCACTGTGAGAACATGGTGGGGTTCCTGGAGGTAAAACCCAAAAGTGTGGTGGCAACACTCAGCCTCCAGAAATTTGTCAAAATAACCATTTAAGTGTTCCTACTAGGTTCTGGCTCTAGTAGCTTCTGCTCTAGGTAAGCAAATCTCAGCTGTGACACTCAGGATTCATCTGTCTCTCTGGATTTCCAGGTGACAGTTTACCTTGTGACCTCAGTTTTTTTGATGGGTCTGAAAAAAGTCACTCATTTTCAGTTTATTCAGCTTTTTCTTGCTCTAAGGACAGGAATGACAACTTCCAAGCTCTTTATATGTTAAAACTGAAACTGGAAGTCCTTAAATATCAAACCAACCCCTTATTGTCTAGAGATTAGGTGTGGGTGAAAATAAGAATATATATATGATATCTAAGGTGTTTTGGATATATGCTGTGTTAATCCATTCATGTGTTGCTATAAGGCAATACCTGAGGCTGGGTATTTATAAAGTAAAGAAGTTTAATTGGCTCACAGTTCTCCAGGCTCTGCAAGAAGTGTGGTATCAGGACTGGCTCCTGGTGAGGGCTTGGGAAGCTTAAAATCATAGTGGAAGGCAAAGAGAAAGTACATGTCACATGGCAAGAGCAGGAGCAAGAGAGAGAGTGTGAGGGTGCCATGTCCTTTTTAAACTACCAGACCTTGTGAGAACTCATTCCTCACCGGTGGGATGGTGCTGAGACATTCATGAGGGATCTACTACCATGATCCCAACACCTTCCACCAGGTCCTGCCTTCAACGTTGGGATTACATTTTAATATACGATTGCAAGGGACAAACATCCAAACTGTATCATTCTGCCTCTGGCCTCTCAAATCTCATGTCCTTCTCATATTGCAAAATACAATAATCCCCTCTCAACAGTTCCACGAACTCTTAACTTGTTCCAGCCTTAGTTCAAAAGTGCCAAAGTCTAAAGTCCAAAGTCTTATCTGGAGATGAGTTCCTTCTTCCACCTATGGGCCTTTGAGATCAAAAACAAGTTATTTACTTCCAAATTACAATGGTGGTACAGGCACTGGGTAAACATTACTATTCCAATAGGGAGAAATCAGCCAGAGGATACAGGCCCCTGCAAGACCCAAATCCAGGAGTGCAATCTTTAAATCTTAAAGCCCCAAAATAATCTCCTTTGACTCCATGTCCTGCATCCGTGGCACAATGGTGAAAGGGGTGGGCTCCTAAGGCGTTGGAAAGCTTTGCCCTGTGGCTTTTACATGCAGAAGTTGCAAGCTGCTGTTGGCTCTACCATGCTGGGATCTGGAGAATGGCAGCCCCCTTCCCACAATTCCACGAAGACAGTGCTGCAGTGGAGACTTTGTGTCTGGGCTCCCACCCTACATTTCCTTTCAGCACTGCCCTACTAAAGAATCCCTGCCTGGGTACCCAGTCTTTCTGACTCATCCTCTGAAACCTGCATGGAAACTGCCAGACCTCTTTCACTCTTGTGTTCCATGCATCTCCAGGCTTAACATCAATCACATGGAAGCCAGCAAGGCTTACAACGTGCACCCTCCACAGCAGCAGCCTGAGCTATATCAGTTGCCTTTCAGCTGAGATTAGAGCTAGAGCTTCTGGGATTCTGGTGACAGCATCCTGAGGCTGTGTAAGCAGTGGGGTTCTGTCCCCTGAAACCATTCTTTCCTCCTAGGCCTCTGGACCTGTGATGTCAGAGGTTGCTTCAAAGACCTCTGAAATGCCTTCAAGGCTTTTCCCCATTGTCTTATATATTAGCACTTAGCTCCCTTTTAGTCAAGCTAATCTCTCTAGCAAGTGGTTGCTCCATAGCCTGCTTGAATTCCTTCTCTACCACAGGGCAAGGCTGCAAATTTTCTAAACTTTTATACTCTGGTTCCCATTTAAGCGTAAGTTCTCACATTAAGTCATTCCTTTGCTTTTGCATGTGACTGTAGGCTGTTAGAAGAAGCCAGGCCACATCATGAATGCTTTGCGGCTTAGAAATTTCTTCCTCCAGATGCCCTAGTTCATCACTCTTACATTCAAATTTCCACAGATCCATAGAACTTGGCTGCATGAACAAAATGCAGCCAAGTTCTTTACTGGGATATAACAGGGGTGACCTTCATTCCAGTTCTCTATAAATTCCTCATTTCTGTCTCAGACCTCCCCAGCATTAACTTCATTGTTCATATTTCTGTTGGCATTTTGTCACAATCATTTAACCTGTCTCTGGTAAGTTTAAAACTTTCTCTCATCTTCCTTTTTCTGAGCCCTCCAAACTCTTCCAGCCTCTCTATTATCCAGTTGCAAAGCTTCTTCCACATTTTCAGTTATCTTTATTTATAGCAACAAACCACTCACCCCACTCCTGGTACCAGTTTTCTGTGTTAGTCCATTCTTGCACTGCTACAAAGGAACATCTGAGGCTGAGTGATATGGTTTAGGTTTGTGTCCCTGCTCAAATCTCATGTCAAATTGTAACCCCCAATGGTCAAGTGTCTCTGGGTAGGAAAAGACTGGATCGGGGTGCGGGGAGCGGGGGTAGATTTCCCCTCTGGTGCTGTTCTTGTAATAGTGAGTTACTGTGAGATCTGTTTATTTAAAAGTGTATAGCACCTCCCCACTCTCTTCTTCCTGCTCCAGTCGTTTAAGACATACCTGCTTCCCCTTCCACCATGACTAAAAGTTTCCTGAGGCCTCCTCAGCCATGCTTCCTGCATAGTCAGTAATTCATAAAGTAATTCATAAAGAAAAGAGGTTTAATTGGCTCACAATTCTGCAGACTGTACAGGAAGTGTGGTGCTGGAATTTGCTCCTAGTGAGGGTCTCAGGAAGCTTACAATCACAGTAGAAAGCAAAGAGAGCAGGCATGTCAGATGGTAAGAGTGGGAATGAGATGGGGGGAGGTGTCACACTCCTTTAAACAACCAGTTCTCACGTGAACACAGAGCAAGAACTCACTCATCATCAAAAGGGATGGTGCTAAAGCCATTTATGAAGTATCCACCCCCATGATCCAATCACCTCCCACCAGGCCCCACCTCCAATGCTGGGAATCACATTTCAACATGTGATTTGGAGGGGGAAAATATCCAAACTATAACATATGCCCAGTAAGGATTATGATCAATAAGAATTAGAAAGGATCAGAGAAATAACTTTAGCTAGAATAATACAGTAAGACTTCATGGAACAGATGGAATTTGTTACAGACCTTGAAGGAGAGACAAAATTTAAAGATGAGAGGGCACACTTGGAAGAACACTGCCATAAGAAGAAACATCAAAAGCAAAGAAAGCATAGGCATACCAAACAATCATGAATGAATACATCTAAGAAGTCTGTGTTGGAGGTGAGGTGGGAGGAGGGGCATATACATATATATATATATATATATATACACATATATATACATATATATATATACATATATATACGTATATATATATATATATACACACACATATATATATATGTATATATATACATATGAATGTATGTTTTAGAACATGTGACTGTAAATATCCCTTAGGAAAATATTATAGAGAACTTTGAACCTACAGACATTTGTACCCTTTAGATAGCGTGAGGTCTCATCACATGAAATCAGTGTTTTAAGATGCTAAATTTAGTGTCTGTATTGGATATGTTGAGAAAGGACAATTGAGAATCAGAGACCACAAAATATTAAAAAATAGGTCAGGCATGCAGACACTGGCTATTTTTTAAGTGAGGAATAAAACCTAGCTTTAATTACACAAAATATTTTAGAAAGTACGTTAGTACTTTACTACTGTCAACAGAAAAATGGATTTTCCAATGGGACTAAGTAGGACATACTTTTGTTTTAATTCTCATTTTAATATTGCTTCCTTTCCCTTCTGCCAAAACAAAATTACCTTAGAGAAATAAACGCTACATTCCGAATTACCAACACCACACGGCACTACAGACAGGTTCTCTTCAGTGCTCACATAAATCTAACATTAACCAAGCTTACCTCTGCTCAGCTTGGGGAAAAAAATGCTTATGAGAAAATATCTCAAATTACAATAGCTATCCCTACAAATGTTCTTTCATCAGTGTCCACAATTTCAACTAAATGACCAAACTAAGAGATGAAAGGGCTGAAAAAGTCAAAAGTAACAAATTAAGTAGACTATTATTCAACTGTGATTAGTTGAAATTAAAATTAATAATAAATTTATAGTATTATATTAAATTGTATTTTCTTATTTTCCTAATTTGAAATCCTTAGCACAATACTATTTTTGTGGTCTAAGGCAACTCAAAGCTTTTCTAAGGCCTATAATTACAAGTCTCCATGGTACAGTTTCATTAAAAACTTTCATTAAACAACAGCTGCCCTTGTATATGGTCTTCTAATCAATTTGGTCAAACAGAATGACTTCTAATCAGCTGTTGATAAAAATAGAAGATGAAATTTTAATTCTAATAGATTAACCACAAACTCAAGACAGTCTTCAAAATCCATCTAGCTCTATTCTCCAGTGGATTTAATGACTATTCAGCAACTCATTACTAAATAGAACAAGATGAACATTTTCCAGTTCATTAAAGAAATGTACTATGTATTTTTGCATTGTCCTCATGATTCGTTACAGGGAGTCTTAATTACAAGATAATGGATAATGGTTATTAAATGCAGACTGCAGTAATGAAGCTCTATTCATTTGCGAACCTCAGAGACTGCAAAGAGAGGAAAATAAAATTACTAGCTTCAAAAGATTAACGGATCAAATTATTATTCAATTTTGAAAATCTCATTCAGACTTCATAGAAACAAGAAGAGATTAAAAACTTGTATTAAGACCAAAGTAGTACATTTAAAAAAATAATATCTTAAGGCTATTACTGTATAATAAGCTTCAGATGTGATTATTAGAAAAACATATAGCTAACAATGGGAAAACACACATTTTTATTTCTTGAACAAATCTTATTTATGATATAGGAAGTTACTAGTAAGATCTTAAAAAGAGTCCATGGTGAACAGGGAAGACATATGCTACTATGCTACAAAAGAACAGCACAATGGAAGGTATTATTAACATTTTATATTTCACTAATGAAAAACAGGATTTAAAATCAACTGCTGCTTGAGAAAACTTGTCATTAAGTAGAATTCATGCCAACCCTATAATAAGAGCTTCTGGGTACATTATTCATTAGTACCATGTTTTCTATCGCTCTCTAAGAAATAACCGATTAAAGTTAGCAAGAGGGTTTCGTATGGTAATTCTGACAGTAATTTATACTTGCAATCTGCAATGGGACACTTTGAAAAAAAAAAAACAAGGTATACAAAGACATGAGCCCTCAAATTAAAAGAGTCTTCAATTTTGTGTTCTTTTGTTCAACATAGGTTTGGAAATAATTTGGATCAACATAATAAAGATCCAGTGTTACGGTTGAAGCACTGGCCAGAGTCAAGATGGAAGCAGAAAGCCCCTCCG
Source organism: Leontopithecus rosalia (assembly GCA_028533165.1). NCBI lineage: Eukaryota > Metazoa > Chordata > Mammalia > Primates > Cebidae > Leontopithecus > Leontopithecus rosalia. Next base: position 115,800,906 of record CM052656.1, on the reverse strand, counting down.
GAGATATCAATGTGATACTAACACTCTATCTGGAGACTACGATTCCACAAAGACATGCTTACGTGATCCAAGGATAATTAGCCACCCACGCGAGAAAGGGGGAAAAGAGAAAGAAAGAAAGAAAGAAAAGCATAGGAAGAAAAATTCAAACACCTGCTCTTTCCAGTGCTTTCTTCCAACCTGAATAGTGAGCACAGAGTAATTCCCTGTCGGTCCAGTCCAACACGTTAGCAAGGCAATGGAACACCATAATTAAACTACGACGAATGTTCAAGCATAATGGCAGTCAGAAAGAAATCACAATTTTAGCGTTGGAAAATATCTCCAATGTCCCAAAGACAAGATTATCTCATGATAGTCACATTCCTTCCAGTTGCCTTCCCCTCAATAAAAATAAAGATGCAACCATTTAAAATAATGCAAAATAGTATGATTTAAGTGGAATACAAAGCAGGGACTCTGACTGTATAATCCTTGGTTACTGACACCAATGCTCCTAGGAGAAGATTCTGCATTATATGCAAACCCTTCAAAATATGTGGTAGAATCACCTGATCAAAACAAGAGTCCTTGAGTTATGTCAATATGTCACAAGTTCCCTTTCGCGTTTAAAACTTAGGGTGTTCAAAATGAACCTCAGAACTGTAGTAATGCTGGAAATGAGTTTCTAATCAAAGCACAAAATTTCTATTTTAGAGTGGGTTTCAGTTGTTTAATTTTTTTTTTATTTCTGAGACAAGGTCTCACCCTGTCACCCGGGCTGGAGTGCAGTAGTGCAATCATGGCTCACTGCAGCCTCAACCTCCTGGGTTCAAAAGATTCTCTTGCCTCAGCCCTCCAAGTAGCTGGGACTACAGGTACACATCACCATGCCAGCTAATTTTTTTGTATTTTTTGTAGACATGAGGTTTCACCATGTTGTCCAGGCTGATCTTGAACTCCTGAGCCCACCTTAGCCTGCCCAAGTGATCTGCCCAGCTCAGCCTCTCAAAGTACCAGAATTACAGACATGGGCCACCACATCCGACTTGTTCAATCCTTCAAACAACTCTAAGGTTTGGGTTTTAACACATTTGAAAAAAGAAAGGTATTATGTAATTCAAGTGTTTACAGGACCACTTCTCTAATTTTTAAGACTGTATTAGTTCTCCTGAGGGTGTTTTAAAATATCTACATAAAGTTAACAGTTCAAATATGGGTTCTCCAAAATAATGCTGCACTTCTCCCCTTTCCCTCCTTTTTTCTGAGTATGGCTGTCAAGGAAGGAGAGTTATGTTAAGGGAGATTTGTAATTAAATCAAAGGGCTCTGGTGATGGCTGCACAACTTTGTGAGAATGCTAAAAACGCTCGAAGGGGATTCACTATAACTTCACTTTAAAGGGTAAACTTTATTGTACATAAATTATATTTCAATTAAAAAAGGAACAAAGCAAGTGAGTTCATGAGAGAGAAAGGATGAAAAAAGAAAAACTGCCTACTAAAAGTAACTACAAGTAAAAGTATCACTAGCCGACAAATGGCAAACATATATAATTAATTTATACCTCTACTCTTTTCCCTGAACTTACATTTTAAGGCTGCTCCTAATGTTCCTTGGACATTGTTCCCCATTAGCAGCCACACATGGCATTCATAATCCAGGCCTCCTCTCTAATCAACAAGATGTAATAACCCATCATTGGTCTAAATAGATACCATTATCTATTGATGATGATGCTTCATTCCATAGATAAGGTTGACAAAATTGTATTAGTCCTTTTTTATGCTGCTATAAAAACTGCTGGAGACTGGGTAATTTATAAAGTAAAGAGGTTTAATTGACTCACAATTCAGCATGGCTGGGGAGGTCTCAGGAAACTTACAATCATGACAGAAGGTAAAGGGGAAGCTAGTCACCTTCTTTACAAAGGGACAAGAAGGAGACATGCTGAGCAAAAGGGGAACCAGCCACTTATAAAACCATCACATCTTATGAGATCAAGGAGAACAGCATAGGGCAAACCACCCCCATGATTCAATTACCTCCACCTGGGCTCCTCCTGGACATGTGGGGATTATGGGGATTACAATTCAAGATGAGATTTGGGTGGGGATATAAAGCCTAACCCTAAATCACCTCTCTCAAGTTCAAAGTTCCACAGATCTCTAGGGTACAGGCAAAATGCCACCAGTTTCTTTGCTAATGCACAGCAAGAGTGACCTTTGCTCCAGATCGCTACAAGTTCCTCATCTCCATCTGAGACCACCTCAGCCTGGAATTCACTGTCCATATCACTACCAGAATTCTGTTCAAAACCATTCAACAAGTCTCTGGGAAGTTCCAAACTTTCCCACATCTTCCTGTGTTCTCTGAGACCTCCAAACTGTTCCAACCTCTTTCTGTTACCCAGTTCCCAAGCTGCTTCCACATTTTCAGGTATCCTCACAGCAGTGCCCCACTACCTTGGTACTAATTTGCTGTATTAGTCCATGTTTTTACTGCTATAAAGACTAGGTAATTTATAAAGAAAATTGGTTCAATTGACTCACAGTTCAGTATGTCTGGGGAGGCCTCAGGAAATTTACAATCATGGCAGAAGGCGAAGAGGAAGTGAGGCACCTTCTTAACAAGGCGGCAGGAAGAAGTGCCCCTTTTAAGAGCCCCTTATAAAACCATCAGATCTTGTGAGAACTCACTATCTTGAGAACAACATGGGGGAAACCACTCCCATGATTTAATTACCTCCACCTGGTCTCACCTTTGACATGTGGGGATTATGGGGATCAAGATGAGATTTGGGGGGGAACACAAAGCCTCACCATGTCACAAATGAACAGCATCTGTAGTCAAGCATTAAACTAAGCATTACTACTGAAGACAACTACTTCAACACAGTCATAATTACGGTTATTTAAAATGATTTTTTTTTCAAGATGGAGTTTCACTCTTGTTACCCAGGATGGAGGGCAATGGCGTGATCTCGGCTCACCACAACCTCTGCCTCCCGGGTTCAGGCAATTCTCCTGCCTCAGCCTCCTGAGTAGCTGGGATTACAGGCACGTGCCACCATGTCCAGCTAATTTTTTGTATTTTTAGTAGAGACGGGGTTTCACCATGTTGACCAGGATGGTCTCAATCTCTCAACCTCGTGATCCACCCGCCTCAGCCTCCCAAAGTGCTGGGATTACAGGTGTAAGCCACCACGCCCTGCCTAAAATGATTTTAAAGATTGGTATCAACACTGGGAATTTCACACTGGCCAAAGAGAGAAAATTCTGGTTAAAGGGCCTTTGAGGACCAGCTCAATGATGCCAACTGGGAGTCACTGACAACTGAATTGTCTAGGGCTGTACTTCTTGGTCCAATAAGATCATTACACACCATATGTGCCTACTGAGCACTTAAAATGTGGCTAGTTTAAACCGAAGTGCGCTATGAGTATAAAGTATACAGAGGGATTTGAGGCCCTAATATAAAAAATGCAACGTAAAAGAGCTCAATAATTTTTATATTGACTACACATTAAAATCATATATTGTGGATTTATTAAATAAAACATATTAATACAATTACTGTTTCACCTGTTTCTTTTCACTTAATTAATGTGGCTATTAAAAAATTTTAATAAAATGTCTATTAAACAGCATTGTTCCAGGGCTTCAATGAGACACCAAAATATGTAATCACTCTGTAGGTTAACAATCTGACACCAGTTTACACCAATATCTTTTAAATATTAATATTGGTTTAAAATTTATTGAGAAAAAGGCTTAATTCTGCCTAGAGGTAGAACAGAATAAGAAGATCTCTCGTGACAGCACTTGACTTTTCTCTCTTGTCTAAACAATTTAGTTCTGCTCCCAAATTTGAATACTTCGGCAAAGCAAAAGATCTATAATTAACTCAACCTACCTTCCTTAGAAAAATGAGAATAGCTCTTTAAGGGACAGGAGAACACATCCCTGGAATGCCTTATGTCTGATCCCAATGACAGACAGTAGAGAAATTCTAGGAAATACAGCTCCCTCTGGCATGTCATATTTTCAGTGGTTTCAATGTCTCTTAGAGATTAGCACACTGGGAAACTGCCCAGCTGGCTGGCCCCTTAATCCTGTTCTGGAACTGGCTTTGCTTTCAGTTTTCAAACACACAGGAGTAACTCTAAAACTACACTTATAAATGCATGACTGTGTAGGACTTATATCACATCTCTGTGTTCAACCCAACTCCTCTCTTTCCCAACCCTTCAACATCCAAATTTAACTGACACTTACTGAGCACCTACTGTGTGCTAGTACTTTTCTATAAACTGCATACACAGCCATATACAAGACAAGGCTTTTTTTTTTTAACCAAACTCTGCCCCTTTTGAGGAAACACTGACTCAGTTATACAAGTAACGTGTGCTTTTTCTCGCTCTGACCTCCTAATTTAGAAAAATCCTTTATCTGTCTCTATCACATTATCCTGTTTTTCAGAGCACCAGTGGCATTGCTGAGAAGAAACAAACTCGATTCATGGCAATTAGGCCAGTACCCTGTAAACAAAAGAAAATGCCAGAAATATCCACAGGCATTGTTTTTATATAGGTATGATAGTTTGAACAAAATATTAAAGTATTTTAGATTCATTATAAAATGAAAACATCTATCCATAAATAAAATTATCAATGCCAAATGCCTCAAAATCAAAATATTTTTCCTTCTTGGCCAGCTCCTAGAGCTGACCTTATTGATGAAGGGACTTACTACATTAGGCAAATACCCTTCATTGATAATGATAGTTTAAAAGTCATCCCATCTTAAAATGACGCACCATACTAACACATTATTTTTTCTTTTACTTTTGCTGAGAGGGAAGAGGGAGATGGAACCTCAATACAAGCAAGGTATAAGTTGAGCATTCCAAATCTGAAAGTCTAAAATGCTCCAACATAAAAAATCCATTGACACAGCACTCAAAAGAAATGCTCACTGGAGCAATTCACATTTCAGATTTTTGGATTTGGGATGTTCAGCCGGGTTAGGGTAAGCATATGCAAAATTCCAAAGTCTGAAAAAATCCAAAATCCCAAACACTTCTGGTTCCAAGCATTTCAGACAAGGGATATTGAACCTGTAAAATACGATTTGGTATCACTATGCTTTGGCAAAGATGAATAAAATAAAGAAACATTTTAACAAAATAACAAGCTAGATATGCTTTAAACAAGTGAATTTCATTTTGATTGTGCTTTCTATTGTCACTAGCAAGTTTGGAATATATAGTATATATTAACATTAAAAGTCAGGTATGCTTGTGTGGAATCTATTAACTTGAGAGAAAATTACTCAAATTGAAGAAATACCTGCTTAAAATGGATTTAGAAATACATTTTACTGAACAAAGCAAGCTAGAAAATTAGGCTACTTTATCAGGATTAGAAAGTGCTATGAATTTTAAACACAAAGCTTTTAAAAACAATGCAGAATGTATTTGAGATTATCATACCTCAATGTCATCATAAATCTTTTTTTTCAACAATTGATGATAAGTGGGTAGAGTTTCTTTTTACAGTGACCTGTCTTTCATAAAAGAAGTTGTGTTAATTTTTCTGTGGGGAGTTTTATCTCCAGGTGATTATTTCACTGTAGTACCTGGAGACGCATGTGCTTCCCATTAGCAGATGCATAGATGGCTGAACTTTGAAATGGCCCTGAATGGAAAGCGTTTACTATGTGGAGTCCTAGCGTTGGCGATCCGGGTGACTGCAGTCTCCACTTACCACTTATAAAGACAATGCTGTCTCTCTCCTTCTGTTCATAAACAATTTTCATGTTAAATTCTGTCTCTATTTTTCAACTAGTCACGCCTTCATTTTTATCTTTATTCCTTTTCACTCGGTGACCACCAGAGACCTCGATTCTTCAACAAAAGCAGTATATGCTGGCAAAGGGGAAAGCAACAGAACCCAGAAAACCTCATCTATGGGTAAGGGTACAAGCAGAAAAGGTCTCCATCAAATTTGGCCAGATCATGTTTTATATCACTGGGATATCAGAATAATGCATAAATTCCTGCAGACACACAGGGAAGGAAATGGTTTGTGAAGTGGGCCAGGAAGAATGGTCGTGAACTAGACTTTGCAGAAGTTATGGATTAATGCTGAACACGCCCACAAGCTGGATCCTCTCTGCATATCAACTAGAACTCATCTAGGATCTCCCTGGATGCTACACGCTTGTTTTCAGGGCACTGCTTTACCCACAAATATATAGGCTCACATGCTGTATTTCCCTCACAGCAGAAGGGCTTGGGTTCCTTTTCTAAAACTCTTAAATAGAAATAACATACAACCATACAGTAATCATGTGTATTTCAGACAAATAGGTTATACTGCACACTTAATACAGAGGTTTTATCTGTCTTGCACAGAACCTCCTATTACAAAACTAATAGGTCTGATTTAAAGGCTATTTGTTTTTAGATTTCTGCTCAGCAGAAAACAGAATATAAATAGCTTCTTAACATGTATACTGCCAAAGTTAGGGTTTTTACCTGCTTCCCTCTTTACCTGCATTTTAAATTTTTTTACACATATTTAATGTTTTTAATACTACCTGCATAATTGCTTTGAGTGTGGCATTTATTTCCTCCCCTTAAAGTACATGTTAGAGTCTTCTATGTCGTAGATAAAACTTCTCCCGTATATTTCAGGAAAGTTATTAAATGTCAAAGTCCAAAGTGAATACATGGATAACTTAAAAATATAAAACCTTAGTAAGAAAAAAATTCAGCTGTTAAATTTATTACCAAAATGGAAAGTGAGATTCATAATGATAACCTACAAAGTAAAAAGGCATTTGGGAAACCGGGTTAGAGACAGTGAACAGCGTCAGCTTATGCTGGAGATCTATTTCTTTGGTTGTTTGTCACAAATACCATAAATGAACTCTTGAGAAGAGGTTTTCTGGGTCGACTTGGCCCAATTTTTTACATTTAATACATGGAAACTGAAGATGATGAAAAATTTAAAATATAAAGATCTAAAAAATGTTA